>WEIT01011908.1:151525-203977 GCA_013389985.1 Dryoscopus gambensis | reverse complement strand
AGACCTGAGATGGCGGGGGTGGCCGCGGTAGGTGCGAGGAGCGGCGGTCGGGTGGCAGAGCGGAGCCCTCCTCGCTCCCCGCGGCCCTTCTCCGCGGCAGCGGGTGAGCGCCGCGCCGGGACCTGTTGCGGGCTGTGATGGTGTGGCCGTGGCGTGGCTGTTCGCGGTGTTTCAGCCTGTGCGCTCACCCAGCGCGCTGCTGCTCGTCTACTCCGTCCAGCCCTTCCTGCTCCCCCGTCCAGAGCCCTGAACTGAGAAATAGTCTGAGGCGTATTTTCTGCAGGCTTTTGAGACGGTGGAAGGGTTAAGTCATTCAGGCCCTTGCTCCGGGTGTGTTGGTGCTCTTTGGCTCCTTGCCCAACCCTTCCTAAGAGCCGGGGTTACGTCAGCGCGGGCAACACCGCGGTGTTCGGTGGTTTCGCCCTGCTGCCATTCTCTGCGGACCGTGCTGGGGTCACTGAGGCACTTTCCACGGCATGTTGATTTTTTTCCCCTTTGTGGTCTCCAAGATTTCTCCTTCTGTGTGGTAATTATGTTCCTTTGTGGATCTTTTGCCATTATCATCTCATCTCCTCCAGCCAGGGTGCTGGTAGGAGCCAAATAGTTTGTAGAGGTTCTGCTTCTGTCCCGGCATTGTTGCCTCAAGCACTCTTAGGAGCACTGGACTTCACACTACTGAATGTGATGCCTGGCCTCTCATGCGTCATTTGCCTTGGCCCGAAACTGAGCACCTAGAGCCAGTTTTGCACCCCTGCCACACCATAGGAAGCTCTGGCACCTAAAGTCTTTAGTTCTGGGGATATTTTCCTTCCTACACTGTATCCAAATGTTGTTGCAAAACAGCCCTTCTGTGCATTACACAGTGAGGCCGCGGAGCTTAGAGTAAGTGGTGCTGGCTGAGTGCCATGCAGCACTGCTGAAGTGCCCCTGGGCTCCACTCTCTGTGTTAAAATTTGGATCTGCTTCAGGATGCTCTGGAGCGCAAGACCATGGGGAAGGCCGGAGATCCCTACTCCAGAGAAGGGATTTACAGAGCTGCCAGAGCCCCAGCTCACATAGCAGCCATGTGTTTAAGCGGGGTCATGTCTGCTCAGCCCCCATTCATTTTATGTATAAGCAATAGGTTATTGAAGTTTGCTTGAAAAATGGAGGATGCCTGGCTTGGAGTTCCTTTATTAATCTTGTCAGGTGTTTAAGAATTTTTGAGTGGAGCCGCTGAAATGTCTGGCCAATCTACAGGATAAATCTTTAAGATCTTTTTAGACGCCTAAAGATGCAGGTTCCTAAACACCCTCACAGATGTGGATTCATGTGACTGATACAGAGCTGCCTCATAAACTTTTGACGCCCTGAAGCTTCTAGCCAAGACTTACAGGTAAATGATCGTCCCATGGGCGTAAGCCATTAATCATGTGAATCATGAAACAAAGAGTTTTCTTACACAGCTACCACCCTAAACTCTTTGTTACTCCCCCATGCACTCTATTGCCTGCATGACGTAAAAACCAAAAAGCTATGAATAGTGTAAGCCCACTAGACACTGGTGGTTTGCCCTCCACTTGATATGGGCTGGCTGGTTTGTCATCCCTTTACCTCTCTGAGGACTTCACAGTTATGGGGCATTCTGTAAGAAGGTGTACAAGAGTCCTAAATCCGTGAGAATGATCCACCAGTTCACACATAACACCCAAGTGTATCATCTCAGTAGCTCTCATGGCTCCTGCCTGCCCAGCCGTTTCAGCGGTAAGCTTTTTGGAAAGCAAAGTCTCAGTGTGTGTTTGCAGTATGCAATTTGGAAGTGACTGCTCCAATAGCTCTTCCTTCCCTTTGATCCAGCTCTTCAGAGTAAATGCACACACCCATACCCTTGTCCTGTGTGCCACTTGATAGCCAACTAATGTATGGAAACAGTGGGGTTTGCCTTTAACATAATAAATCGGTATAAAATCAAAAGACCAGGATGCTGGTTTTTTTAAGACTTGTCAGAACAACTTCCCTTCTTGTTTCAGATGTTGCAAAACTTGCTAAATGTTCTGGATTGAATCTGTAAGCTGCAGAGCCTGTCAGAAGCTTGTCCTCTCTCCAACTGTTGGGGTTTTTTTGAGGGAGTAGTCTTGCTGCTGACTGTTTCTCACCTGATTTTATAGTAATTGTCAATTGTATTGTCAGGTCTACTGGTCTGATTCACAAGTGCCTGGTGCAATGCTCAACTTGGTGCTCATGTAAGATAATACATCTCCATCTGTAGATCTGCTTGACAGCACAGCTTGAGGACCATATGGCCATGACTCTGACTGCCCACCATTTTTTCAATATTACCCCCAAGACTCTTTCATTTCCTTTGTAATACAGGATTATTAGAATACTGTTTTGCTCCAAATAATAATAAAAACAATCTGTGTTGCCCCTTTCAGTTATGCTCCAATTGAAGGAATTGAAGCCTTGGAGAGACAGCCCTGATGTTTCCTCATCTATAGCACTAAATTGTCTGGACTGAGAAATCTTTAAGAGGAAGTTTAAATTCCCTTTAATTTTGCCTAACTATACCATGTAGTTGTGAAGAAATAAAAGTCAGTTTTGTGATAATAGGGCAATCACAATGCTAAAGTGTTATTTTGTTCTGTTTCCTGGCCAACACCTGTAAGTTCCTCATGTACCTTTCTGGAAAGCACATACAAGTGTCTTTCCCTTTCTGCATTGGTTGTTTTAGCTGGCTGACCAGTTCTGGTCAGGATATGTGCTCCCTCTTACTGTAGCTTTGCATAGAGCTTAGCACAGCGGAGCTCCCCACTTGACTGATGCCTTAGAGGTCCTACAAAGCACATAAACATGAGTAATAATCCTCATAGTTAATTTACTTCCTGCTCCTCACACCAAACCAGAAAGCCAAGATCACTGCAGAAAAAGCAAGCAAACCAAAATCAAGGACCTCTAGAAAATTTTCTCCTGGTGTGTTGATATATTTTGGGCATCATTAAATGGGAAAAGTTTTCTGCTCCTGACTGAATAAAATGTGCTAGAAGAAGACCCTGGGGATACTGGTCACCAAGACAAAAATTGAAATGACCTCCTGCTAAGGGCCAAATTCCATCATACTAATGGCAGTTGGGTCGTGGAAGACTCTTCTAGAATGTAACCACTTACTCAGAAAAGCAGGGCTGCAGATGAGTATTTGCAGCATGGTCTGCATGTGTTCACATCTCAGGAGTATCAGTTTGGTGTTCTTTTCTAACCCTAAATGAATGGCGATGGAAAGACTGAAATACATCATGTAAAATACATCATGTACACATGAGTTAAAGCAAACAATACACAAAATACAGTGACTTTACTGCTGGAGTGGTCTCTGCTCTCCTCTGTTTTCTGCCAAAGTTTGCTTCTCCTTCATTTTTTTTCAGTTCTTTTCAGTTCCCTGAGAAGCTGTATTTTTCTGGCTTTCATTGTGAAGACGTCTGTGCTCAGCCAATCCAAGAGTTGATCTGGTGGTCTTCAGCTCCAGTCCTTCACGGTTTGGCAGACCACAGGCTTCCAGGCTACAAAATACAGGCTGCCAAAGAGACGGAGAAGATCACACTGGTATATGAGCACTTCCTAAGCTAATGTATTTATCTTCACAGGATTTCTGTGAGATAGGAAATTACTCCTGTCCCCCTTTTAGAGGTGAAAAACAGATGCAAGCCGGAGCTAATTGACTTAGCTAATGTCACACAGGAGCTAGTGGCACAGCCGAGAAATGAGATCAGCTGCCAGCCCTGTTGCCATGTGCCAGAGGACAGGTTGACTCCGTTTTGAAAGCCCTGTTGGTGCCCACAGGCTTTTAGAGCCCCGTGCAAAGGCAAAGCACGAGCTTTCAGAGCACAGCAGCCCACGGCAGAAAACCGAAAGCACAAGCTTTCAGATCAAGGCAACCTAGGAAGGAAGGGACAGATTTGCACTGAGATCCGAGTCAGGTGGCTGCAGCAATACCAGCCTGGCCCAGGTTTGCAGAGTGTCTGGGCTTTTAGATTTGGTTTTTGTTTTTCCCTAACAACTGTTGAGCAGTGATTCCTGGTATTGGATCAAAGCTTTCTGTCTGATTTCAGCCTTGCCAGATAATCTGTCTGGGGGCTGAGAACGCCCTTCCTCACTTTCACACCAGTGAAAGCAGGAGCTTCTGGAAATGTAATTTCAACCCAATCCTTTTTTTTCCCCCTCCTATTAATTTTTAGTCCTGCCTACTTTTATATTCAGTTTTCAGACCGTGTTGAAAGCATTTTAAAAGAAGCCATGAAGCAGTTAAGAAAATACTGGAGACTGCATTCAGAAACCTTAAAAAAACAATTCCCTTTTGAAAGTTCATGTTGGGTTGTAAGTATAAAACAAATAATGGCACTAATATAGCTCATGTACAGGAGTGGGTTTTGATTAAAGCATTGAGACAGGGAGTGGCATTGTCATATCCTCGCAGCAGATTTATAGACCTTATTAGCAAGGTTAAACTTCTGTGCTGACTAAACTTTTCCACACCCTCTTTCTGCCATAAAAATCCACCTCAGATTTTCATCTCACAGCCAAGTAGCAGATGAAGTCATGCTGAATGTTTCACATTAAACCAAGTATCCCAAAGTACTGTTCCCCAGCACCAGAAATGATTCTGCCCAAGTGGCTTCTGCTTCCTCAGAGAACTCCACCTCTTATCAATTTCTAATATTTTATAAGATTGCACAGCTGGTGCTCTTCTTTGACCATATCATCAACTTCATGTCTGACTGCAGGGTGGATTCTGCCCTTGGTTCTGCATTCAGCAGCATCCGCTGACAGGAGCCACCTAAGATAAAAAGGTAATTCAGAGAGCAGATACAGCAAGAGTACCTGGGAGCAGGATCACCCTGACCACAGCTCTGCTGCAACAGATGGCAGACAAACAGGACAAATATATTGGACTGATATTTATATTCCCAAAGGAACTGACACAATTGCTGTCTACCAAATTTTAACTTGAAAGATCAGGCCTGAAATTTTCCAGGTGCACTAAATGAGGAGTTCCATATTCTTACCTCAGTGTTTGAGAGCTGTAGTCCCGAAAAAGTGATAAGAACAAAGTATTGCCCCCACATGAGACAATCTCAGCCTTTTTTGTGTGAATGGCAAGAGGGTGTCAGGAGCGCTCTGACACAGGATGGGTACCATAGCTCTGCTCCACAGCTGAGATGAATGAAGAAGTCAAGGAGAATCATTCAGGTGCTGCACTGTCCTACAGTACAGGCACAGAGGAGGGGATTGGGTGCTGCCCAGCTGTGTATGTGAAAGCTGGGATTTCCTAGCTGAAGTTTTACAGGCGCCAGATCTGGCTTGGAGTGTGACAGGCAAACGTGAACTTGGCAGAGTAGAATTTCACAGCTGACTTGTACTTATTCCTCTTACAGCCAGCAGTGAGCTCTCTCAGTGCGAAGCTCCACATGCAAGCTGTGGGCAGTGACCAGGCTGCAGCAGCCGATCGGTGTGAACAGCACGAGAATGTCACAGTGCCAGGGAAGGTGACAGTGCTGCAAGGTGTGCCTGTGGTGTGACAAACACTGACGGTGGTAGGTACAAGAATCAGTCCTCTGCTGGTCTGCACGACTAATCCTCACAGTGCTCACAGGGCAGAATTTACACCCAGGAAGAGGCCAGAATGAGGGATATATGACACTTAATCTCATAAGCTTGAGCAGGACTTAAATGCTTCCCAGAATTTTGCTACCCTATTGCAAAACAGTCATGTATTTTAGAACTAAACTGAAATGATCCCCTAATGATTTTTTTTCTTCAATTAATTCCTTCTGCTACCCCAAAGAAAAAAAAACACAGCAGGGACCAGCTGTCTTGACAGGTCATTTAACACTGTTTTTGTAAAAATAGATTTGTGTTTTATAGCTTAATATTTTAGAGGCTGGTGACTGGTTAAACTTCTTTCAGCACCAGCACCTCTTGCTTTGGGCTTCAGCCTTCAAATAAGTCACCGGTTGTCATGATTTACTGTGTATACTATGGGACAAGTGCAAGATTTTGACAAGAAAAGATATTTGGGTATTATTTGAGGAGACATGGGGAAAGTAACTTAACTCAGTGTTTATATAGAGTGGTTTTCTTTTTTAGAGGTCACCTCTGTTGGAATGACAGGTGCAGGCTTCAGACATCAGCTGCAAGGGCTGTTTTGTGCATCAGGGAGGTTATAGCTTTTCCTATTAAAGATGGTTGGAATTTCAGGGAATATATTTTGTTTAAATTTAACTAACCTTTCTATCATGATTCTAGGAGAAAGGTGCAGCCTGTTAGCATGCAATTGCTTCAGTGGTGATAATACCAGTGTCGTTTCTCAGCACTGTTCCCATTAAGGTGTTCAGAGTAACGGATGTGGAAAATGTGTCCCAACTTTGAAAATGTCTCTGTGCAAGTTTAAATAAGACCAATAAAGTTGCTGAGGAACAGGCTATAAACAGGGTAGAGACTTGGTTAAAATTTAGGAATAAAGGATCTGCAGTGCTCTTCTGTGGAACTGTGCTGTCAAAGTGGGGAAAAGTTGGCTCCCATAGTCACTCTGCAAATATTAGTTTTTAAATATTGTTTTTAAATATTGTTTTTATTGTTGTTTAAATATTGTTTTTAAAAGCACATTGAGATGGCATTTCTCCATAACTGAAGGGTTGGGCATGTTCAGCAAATTAAATGGGCTGGCTGGGCATTCCTGACCATCTCCTGCCTGAACCCTGACCCCTAAAGAAAGCTGCAAGACTTCCTCTTCATCCTGCCTCTAAACCAAACTTCACCTGCCTGTTCCCATCTGCTGACCCTCATTCTAGCAGCTCCCTGGGCTTGCCTATCTCTTTCTTCTCTTTCCAACCCTGTTCCCTCCTGCACACACACACACATAGATACACAAATACACACACACACACACACAACCCCCAAAGCACCCCCCCGCTGAGCACTTGCAGAGTTGAGTGACTGCCCTGGGGACTGGCCATCTTCTCCATACCGCCGAGCTCTCCTCGCTCAGTCTGCCTCCAAGTCGAACTCCAAAACAGAGGCACTGAGCTCACCCACACTTTTATTTCTCTACCCAACATTTTTCTGTCTCCATGTCTTTTTAACAGTTCCAGCACGTCACTTGCCTTATTTTTTAAAATAGGTTCTTGGCCTGGGCTCATGGCTGTAGTATCTGAGCACCTTTCAGTCATGCATGAACTGATGTGACTCATGTCAGGCTTGGGTGATTTGTTCTCTCTCCCCATTCTCTCCCAAGAAGGAGGGCTGCACATGCTGTGCTGGAGTCTTTGTTTTGTTTGGGTTTGTGAGATTTTCCTGTGACCGAGAGGCAGGGGGTGTCACCCTCAATCTTCATTCTTTCATCCCTTCAATGTACTCTGCTGGTATGTTGAAGATTTTCACAATTTTTATGTTATCTCTGCGCTACATTCCTCTGATACCAAGAATATTTGGCATTATATTTAATGGCTAAAATCATCCTGAAGTATTCTGTCTTCTGGTTTTGGTGCAAGTCAGTCTTTAACTATTAGAGGTCAAACAGAACATGCTGAGAACAAAGCAGTCCACACGTGTCCTGTCAGTTTTTACACCTTCCCCTGCACTAACCACTGCTGGTCATGGCAGGGCACGGAGATGTCTGGGCTGGACTGGTCTGGACATTTCTGTGTCCTCTTTCCCAAAAATCTTCATTAATGCTCTTCAAGGTACACCCCCAAAATCCACAAAGCCAGGATAATTGTAGTCTTACGTAATTTTTTCTACTTTTCATTCCATGGGATAATAGCAGGAAGATAACTTCTAGAAGGTGGGTTTAACTACAGTAAGAACTCCACTTTAGAAAAGATATTGAAAGAAAATAGTGTGATCATCAGATTCATATTTGGTTTAGGTGATGGACTCAGTTTTGCTCTCCCTATCCTCCAGGCACTTTTGAGTGAAAAAGAAAAGGAACAACTGAGTTCAGGAGGACAGGTGTAATGAACCTGGTGATTTTTAAAAAGTAGGTAAAGAACCCCAAATTCTCAGACAATTCATCTTGGTGATCATTAAATAAAAATGCCACTCAAAATCTCACATAAAATACAAAATGATCTGTAAAAATGGTTGTACAAATAAGTTCCCTCGGGCATTCATGTGGCTCACTGTAGCATCATATACTGTCTTAGGGATTGATTTAGAGCAATTGAAACTAATAAAAATGACACTGCAAAGAGGAGACAAGCCAGCTTCAGCTGCTGTGGTTGGGTGTGGATTTGCTTCAGGCAGCGGGGAGGAAGATGAGCCCATTCTCTTCCATGTCTTCTTCCCACCCACTGCTACCAGCCCCAGCATCAGGGACGGAGCAGGGCTGCCACTGAGATGAGCCGTTCCCCATTTTCCTGATGGGGGTCATCTCCATGCATGGCCAGGGACACTCAATATTTTAAGAGCTGACCTTCACATACAGTTGAATCCAGAAAAAGCTGGTGCTGCCACCAAAAGAAGCATCCATGTCATTCCCACCTGATACCACGTTTTCCATTACATTAACAGAAGTGACTACAGTACCAATCAAATCAGGAGTCAATTCTGGATTAAAACTAATATAGAAAAAAAAGGGGGAGGGGGGCAAGTTTTAATGATGTGTTTGCAGCCTTTCTTATGCTGGCAGCAGCACAAGGTGAAGGGCTGGACTGAGGGCTTGGGGCAGAGGGAAGGCAGGGATGCTTTCCACACCAGGACTCCTTTATGCTTTTGTTGCTGGACAACTGACACTTCTTTCTGCAGCCTAAATTATATGTAAAATTACAGCCTAATGTAAAGGGTATTGCTTTGTGCCTACTTTGATTTTAAAAGGTTTCCCTAGGTTAAAATATCTATCAGTACTTCCATCTGTAGGACCGAAAGATCTGCGTGCTCTGGGTGCTGTGTTCTGTGCTGGCTGTGTAGAGCAGCTATAAATTCAGGAGGCTGCTTTGCATTACCATTGGGGCACAATGCAGCCCACACTGGGGTAAATCGGGGACGCACTTCATCTTTTTATGTGTTGCATCTGAGAGACAAAAGGAGAGAACCTCCGTGCCAGACAGCGAATCATCTCTTCCCTCTGGTTTTTCCAGCTCTGAGAGGGGAGGCAGCCCCTCACGGTAGCAACAGTTGCAATCCCCCCAGCCCAACCCTGGCAACAAACACCCCCTTCTCCTCCTGTTTCCTATCTGAGTCTCTATCCCAAATTCCCAGCAGGATGCCACGCCTGAGGCTTCCCCTTCACAGCTGGAGGCATTGACATGATCGAGGAGAAAAGGTGGAAGAGGGAGCTGCTTGAAGATGAGCATGGAGGCTATAGGAGGAAAAGGGACACCTACAGAGTTTGGGAGAGGCTGGGCTGTAGGATGTGGGTTGAGAATGGAGAAAGAAATAGGACATGGTCACAGGGATGCAGAAGTTGGCAGCTCTGCCCCAAAAAACCTCCCTCCAAGTGGTTGCATTACACCTCCAGCCTGCTGCTCACAGCATCCTCCACAATCCCACATCCCTCTCCAGCCTCCTGCTCCAGCACAGAGCTTCCTGAAGCCCAGCTGCCCTCTCAAAGCCGTCCTTCATTCCACCTGTGATTCCAACTGCCAGCACCACTGCCATGCCTCTGGTGGGCTCCGGCTTCAGGCATTCTATTACATCCCTTTGGAAGCTGTTTAACTCTATTGTGGTTAAAAATATGTATCTTAATTTCTAGTTTGAATTTGTCCAGTTTCATCTTTATTAGCTTTTATTATCCTGCTCTTATCTGCTGTAGAGCCCTTTAATATTGAAAGGCTGCAGACAGCCAGAATCCTCCTAAGAGCTGGGTTTTTGCTCCAGGAACTGCAGCATACGCTCCTTGTGGAAAAACCATTTTTCCAGTCTTCCTCCTATACAAACATCCAAATGCAAGGTTATATCTGAGGTTGGTTTTTTTGGGGTTTTTGTTGTTGTTGTTGTTGTTTTTTGGGGGGTTTTTTTGGTTTTTTTTTTGAAGGGCAGTTGTGCTGCTGAATCTTGGGTATCACACTAGAACATTCTCCAGGTGCAGGGATTTTAGCAGAGGTTTCCAAATTGTCAAAACTAGGCAAACAGGGGTTGGAGCTCAAACCTCAGCTCTGAAGACAGTATCTAGGTGTCCAGGCTGGGAATAAAAACATCATTTTGTGAGTGAGGAGTTCAGACAACAGTGCAGAGTGTGTGGGCAGTGGTGTGTGGCATGTTCCCATGCTGTGCCGTCCCACAGGACCCTGGCAGGTGAGGAGGACTTTGAGGAAAGGCATGCCATGATGGTGATGTCCCTCAGAGTCTTCTTGGGGTGCTTCCTCATGCAACTCATCATTCACACCTTATTTATGCTTCCCTAGTGCATGACCAGACATGCTGTGAGGCTCCATATGAAAATGCTATAAAGTAAAGAAGAGTTTTTATTGCATCGGCTTAAAGACTGCATCAGTCTTTCAAATGGCATTTAATATTGCCACTTTGACTCCATAGACACAGCTCTGTCACACTGCCATCATAAACTTCAACTTACAGCTTTGACCACGAGGCTGCGCTTGGCAGTGACAGCCCAGCCAAGGAGGACGGAATCCGTTCCCAAGCTGAAGATACATAATCCCTTGGAAGATAATTTGTATGTGAAAAAAACACACATTAGTGGGATTTGTTGTTTGTATAACCCAAGAATGGTTTTAATTAAACAATAAATCTAAGAAGCAATTAGGCAAAAAGGGGTTGAGGCAAAATTGGTATTTTGAGAGAAAGCTGAGATATTGCACTTTAAAAATCAGACGGGCTGCATGTTCAGCAAGTGTCTGCTACAGCACCTGTGGAAGAGCCACAGTGTGGTGTTGCATAAATAGATGCCTATCAGGCGAGAAGCTCCATGGGTAGATATGTAATTATACAACTTTAAAAAAAGGCATAATATTTATACTGCAGCCTGGATTGGCTTCAATCATGTGCATAATACATTTATTTGAAAACATCCTAATTATGTGTTTACCTGACAGAAGGAGCCATTACAATCACCCTGGCACGCAAACCCATTTTATAAATCTGCCTGCTTTTGCCTTTACCCAAGAGACCTACACCAACTGCACATTTATGATTATTTATTTTAATCTGTGAAATATATAAATAGTAGTATTCTTAAAGAATATCATTAAAACATTCTGGACTTCTTTTTCATTCTATATTGCTGGGCTTTTTTCTTAGAGCTTTTCTGAGCAGGGATGTTGCATTTCATATGCAGGGAAAAAATGCATTCTTAACACTCTAGAAATAATAACAAACCCCTTGAAAGATTTAAATTAGTTTGTTCCCTGAATTAAATGTCCCATCTGCTTCCCTTCCCTCCCCAAACCTCTTCTCGCCACCCCCTGGTGCGCGTGCACATGCGTTTGTGGTTCATTTTTTTCTGGCGTTGCTTCTGAATTCCATCAAACTCACAGCTATTCCAGCCTGCTGGGTCTGTGCCTTGAAAACCAGGTTTGGAGTTTGTGCTGGGTGTTGAGTGCAGGCATCAAACCCCGTGCTCAGGGGCTGCGCAGTCTGGGGTGGGAACAGGCGTGCTCGTGGCTGCTGGAGTGAGAGGAACACCAGGGCTTGGGTTGTGTGTTTGGTTTAAACTGAGAGCATTGAAGCATTTTGTAGGGAGGAAAGTGAATATTTAGAATCCTGACAAGTGTGCAAATAGTCATGAGGGGGAAGGGCAGTGAGGTGGGAGCTCACCAACCTTGACAATATCTTTCTGAATAGTGCTGGTTGTCTAATGTACTCACAAGCTAAAGGAAATTCTAATTTAAGACTGACTCCATTCTATACTCACAGGGCTCTCTCTCAGTCTCTGTTTCTCTCTTCCCCACCCTCTCTCCCTTATTTCCCTCTTTGTAGAGAGAATACTTCAGTCATATGAGAGAATGGCCTGGCAGCCTTAACTGCACATCATCTCCCTCATTAGAGATGAAATAGAACATGTAAATATTTTCAAACATGATGTTTTGTTGAATCTTTTCTTGTAACTCATGCTGATCATTAGCTTGTATTTTATAATGAAAATGCATTCATTTAAATTTACCCATGGCTTTGGGAAATATCTGATTTTAAATTTAAGAAAAAGGGCAGTAGACATGGTTCTTCTTGCTAGTTGCATGTCCTGCCAGTCTGATTACACAATCTGTTATAATTATGCTGAGCTCTGCAGACCTTTGGGGAGCCAAGTTATACAGTAGAATGACTACTAATTGCTAGGGGTAAAACCTTGGGCCCATTGAAGTCAATAGCAAAATTTCTACTAATTTCATAGAGAGTATTTCTAAGACCATCTTCAGAATGATAAACATCAATATTAGTTAATGTACTAACTTAACTGAAAGGAAAGCCAAATTTATCATTAATATTATATGGAGACTAATAAACTCAATTTCTTGAACACTTAAATTACATGAAATTTAAAAATCTGTAGGTCATCATTATTGAGGAAAACAGAGTTTCTTAATTTAAACTGACCAAGATAATTCCTTCTAATACAATTTGTTATGCCTCTGCAAAATTTATGATGGAAAGCTCTATGTCTGTGTGGGTTTTATGTCTGGGCAAAATGCAAAATGGCCGGATGGATTTGCTGAAAGACTTCAAAATGCAATCTAAGCCAGGATTCAACATCCAGCAGAGATTGGTTAAAGGCAATTATGACCTCTTGAGAGGGGTGAGTGAGGTGTAAAATGTATTTCAGTAACAACAGCTGTCTTCCCTTTGCCATAGTGGGAGGGGTGGAACTGTGCTTTTGGGATACTTGGGATGGGTGGCTGGTGCTCAGCTCCCACCTCCTCAGAGGGCCACGGTCCATCTCCACCTCTTCCAGCATCTCCTGGCCATGCCCATCTGCCTTCATCCCACTGCTGAGCTCCTGTGTGGATGCATTCTGATGTGTGCCATACCCCTTCTGCATTGCCTCCCAGTGACTTAAATTCACCCTTCCCCAAACCAATTTACAGAACCAACTGATGAATTTATTAAACTTTATATACAGTTTCTAATCAGGTAGGGGGAATTTGAGAGGGGAATTGAAAATCAGAGCCATGCTCATAAGTGGGAGAAAGTTCTCACCAGTACTGACCCAATTGCATTCTTTCTTCCAGTTCACATTTATTCCAAATTATCATGTAAGTTTGCATGGAGTAGTATTTTTCGTTGCTGGAACGTAATCTCAAGCCAAACAAATTTAAGGATCAGCATAGAAGATTTCATGTTCATAGAAGAACATGAAATGCTGACTTATCTTCCTCATTTTTTAAAAAGAGAATCAGTCAGGATGAAAGTGTAAAACTATGCCTAAGATAATTAATTTTTAAAACCTTTTTTTTTTGGTAAGTGTATTTGGAATGAAAACAATCCTAATGGTAATATTGGTCTATTACTAGAAATTATGAAATTGTAAAAGCACAATTTTTTATAAAAAATCATCCTATGTCTTCAGAGGAAAAGATAGATCACGTTGTCATGTTAAATGATGGTGGGACATAATTAACTGTCATTGATCATGGAAGGCAATGCACAGCACCATTTTTAAAACAGTAGCTTAGATAATTTGCATCAAGGATCTTTTCAGGAGCCAGTCAGGAAGCTGTCTGGATGATTACCATTGGTTTTCAAGAGGTTTTGGAACTACAGAAAGTTCAGCATCTGTTAAATACCTAATATTATTAAAGTATTTAGGAAGATACACAGTTGTAGGCCCTTCATCTTGACAACTAACCACAGCAAAAGAATTAAATGAATGATACAGCACTCTGCTGAAGAATTAAAACTGGCAAACATAACTCACCCCCACTGAATTTATGGAAAATACCAAGCTAATTTGATATACTTTTGAATAGCTGACAAATTCAACTTTAAAAAGCAATAGTCTATTAATACAATCTACAGCAAGACTGCTAATTGCCTAATACCAAACATTCTCCTTAATAAATTAGAAACATGCAGGCAAACATGCTAAAGATTAAATGAATCTGAGGGTGCTTCCTCAACAGTTCTGGCACATGTTTGGCACTGTAATGGCAAATGAGGAATGCTCACAGGAGATGTGACTAAAGAGCCCGAAGCAATCAGTTCCTGTCTATGCACATTTGAACGTTTTAGCAGTGAAGGAAACAGAAAATATAAATTGTTAATCATTAGTTTGTCGATGGCACAAAAATTGTGGAAGTACTGAAATGCGGAAAGCCCTGATAGAAGATGAAAGAAGACAGTCTGCACCAAAGGCTTATCTTGGCAACATGCCTTCTTCACAGTATGCCCTAAAATAGTATTTTCATTCTCCATCAAAGGCTAAGAATATACCAGAAACCGTAAGCTTACACTTAATACTTTTTATAATATGTATGCAGAACATTATATAGTTTACAGAAACCTAAGAACATGTATTCAGCCACTCAGGTCAGGGAGGAATTAGCTAGACCTGTAACACACTGGCACTTTTCAGTTTCTAAAAGAAAATTTGCAGCCACAGGATTGTGTTTCATAGCCACAAATGTGCATATCCTTCATGAATTTGTCTAATCCCATTCCAAGCCCATTTATACTCTACAGTATCTTGTGACAATGAATTCCACATTTTTATATATATATATATATCTATATCTATCTTGTGTGGAAAAGTGCTTCCTTTTGTTGATTATACCCCTGTGACCCATTTCAGCTGGGAAATGGGTCATTTCAGCCAGTTCCTGTGTAGTGAGAAAGAATGAGCAGTTTATTTTGGATCACTTTCTCCACATAATTTTTGATTTTACAGACTCCTCTGGCATCTCCTCAGCTCTGTCTTTTACAGGGTGCATGATCCTAATTGTTCCATGACTTGCTGCCCTCAGAGGCCTCAAGAAAGTTATGAGGAATAACACCAAAAGTTTGTGGAGTCCAAGCAGGGACAACAGCAGTATGCACCTTCCTAGTCTATTCTCCTTCATCCCACCATTCACAACTCAGGTTTTTCCTAATCCAGAAAAGATGAGCATTATTCTGCTCAGTTGCTTCTGGAGTGCTGTGACCCTTCCTAATGCTCAGCATCCTCTGGCAGCAAAGTTCCTCACCTCGTTTGCTTCTCCTCCGAAGGAGCATCTCCTCTGCTTGGTGTTGAACCTCCATCTGGTTGCTTGGCTCGTGTCCCAACCTCTGGTATTGAAAAAGTCATTGGAGGGTAAATCCCAATTCATCCTTTCTGGCCTGTAAAAGACCTTACAAACATTCAGCATCGTTTGTGTCAGTTCAGGTCAGAAGTCCTCATCTGTTCAGCCATTCCTGTATCCCTGTGTACTTGGGGTTCTGAACTACCCTTGGTACTCTGCTCCCATCTTTTCCAGCCCTGCTCTCTGCTTTTCCCAACGTGGAACCAGAGGTGCACCTAGCATGCACAGTACTACCGACCTGCTGCTGTTTAGTGGTTTGGTCTGTATTCCTTTCTCAGTTATTCTATTGCTTTTCTGATCCCTTCTGGGCACTGCGATGACATTTCCAGGCACTTCTCTGTGATAACCTCAAAATCTTTTCTCTGTGTGGTAACAGTCAACTCACAGACCAACACATGTACTTGAAATTAGATTTGTGTATTCTTATTACGGCACTTTGCAGATATCTACATAGGTTTTAGTGACATTTTATTGTCCAGTCATTTTAAATTGTAAGATCCTTCTAATCTCTTCCTGTTAAATTCTTATCCTTTAACCTTGAATAACTGCTGTCAACAAAATTTTTCACTTCACTGTTCAACCTTTCCTTTCCAAATGTCTGGGGACTCTACTGATAGCACATGCTTTTGTACCTCTCCCATCATCTTGAAGTAGGGAGGGGAGGAAGAAGAAGAAATAAAAAGAAGGAATCAGTTCTGGTTGTAGTATTCAAAACATGACTGTAAAGTAGATTTGTCTGTAAGGTAGATCTAGAGGATGGCAGTGATTTCCTCTGCTTTGTTCTCCACTCTTCTCTAAATAATTAATAATCTCAGATTTACTTTTTAGACTGGTGCTGAGTGGTGAGGTATTGTTTCCAGGGAGCCATCTGCAGTGACTCCACAACTCCTTTCATAGTACAAACAGTTCATTCAGGGCCCATGATCTTGTATGTTGAGTTAAGGTTGCTTTTTCCCTGTGTATTATTTTGCAGCTACAAACACTGAATATAAATTTTAAACTCACTGACTCAATATTATGAGATCACTCTCCACTCTTTGCAATCAGCTTTGGTTGTGTTTAGCTTCATTTCAGTAACCTGAATAATCTTGTATCATCTTCAGACTGTGTCGCCTCACTACTCACCCTCTGCTTCCAGACTCCTTGTAAGATGTCTCGAGAAACCTGTGTGCCCGCAACAAAGTGAGGGAACCCAGCAAATGGTGTTTGCCAGCCTGCCAGGGGTAAGTGGGTGGTGAAGGAGGAAAGTGAGCACTCGTGTTGCCAGTTCCCTGCTTTGGGAAAGAAGGTCCCTCCAGCTGGCATGAACTGCTGTGCTGCCTGCCAGGAGCGGCGGCTGCTACCCCACAGCTACTCTTCCAGGCATCACAGGTGATGAACAGCAAAGAAACATTTACTGAGCAAGCCAGAATGCAGTGTATAACACAGGAGCAGGCAAACAATATCTGTTTCAGTATAAGCAATTATTTATCTAAAAACAAAGAAGGATGCCTACGAATAAGGAATGAGGACTTTGGAAGCAGTGACTCTGAGGACTCATGGGTCTTGGTGGGGAATTACTTGCTGATGAGCTGACAGTGTAGTTTGGGGCCAAAAGAGCTGAGGAAACTCGAGTGTGTAGAAATAGAGCAACCAAGTGCTGGCCAGGAGATCCCAATGTCTCCATGCTTCGTCATGGTGTGGTCTTTATTGCTATATATAATAATACACATTGCTTTATTATATAAAGCTTACTTTATTAACACATATTACATAAAACTTTTTTATTTTTGTTGATATCATTATTCCTTTTGGTCAAATTTCATAGTCCCTGGATGATGGGCTCAACTAAATCTCAGCTATAGTCATACCTCAAAAGTTAATTGAGACTGGTGGAACGGGGGAAGTGGGACGCCAGTGGGGTGAATGATGAGCAACAGTAAACTACAGCCTGCGGATTACACTGAGCTTCCTGCAGGTTGCCACAGGCTTAGCACTTAGGCAAAGTATTAATTAACTTCTATAGTAATGATCTGCAATGGAGTATTAATAGCACACTGTGTGCATGCAGATCATCCCAAAGCTGGGAGTGTTGTATGCACCAGTGAAGAAATATAAATAATACAAAAGGATCATGAACCTCTGCAATACAGGCAGGAGCTACCACAGAAAATTATCTATACCTTGGAAAGAGAGGGGTGAGTTGTTCAGACCATGGGGAAATGGGGTCCTGTGTTTGATCCATCCCTGTTCCATGTTTTAAAGCTGAATAGAAGCTGCCTGGGCAAGAGATCACGTTTGAAAGGTAAATCTTTGCAGGGTCGGTGTTCCTGTTGGTGGGCTCTGAGCCTTGCAAGGAGGTGTGTGTTGGGCACCTGGATATCTTGGGAGTTTTCCTTGGCTCCTTTCTGCATATTTGAGTACCAAAATTTAAAAACCTACTTTATGAACCTTGTATGTTGGTACAGTATCATTTTTCAGGGTCACTGCCAAAGCAGGACAAACTGTTAAGCTATGAATCTGTGAACTCTGTGGAGCCCAACATGGGAGGCTGCTTGGTTTGGATGATGTAAGGATATAAATAGGAATTCTGGCGTGAAATCAAATGGAAAAAAAATTTTTAATAACATGGTGATATAACTCCAACAAAGGACACCCAATACTTCCACCTTTCCACCTTTCCAGTGGTGGAAAGGAAGGCATGCCTTTGGGAGCACCTTGCAGGGAATCATGTCCACAGGGGAAGAGTTGAGTTGGTCACCAAAGAGCTCTAAATTGGGCCTGTGCCGGCAAGCTCCTGTCAGAACCTGCCCAGGTGTCCCCTGAGGCCAGCCTAGGGTTGTCTTAGGCTCCAACCAAAACTCCTCCATGGGGTAGTTTTGCAGATGTTACTTTCTGAAATGCCTCTTCACCACTGTGTGGCAGCACTGGATACCGGATTTGTCCTCACCTACCTCCTAGCCGGAGTATGCCGGGCATTTATGGAAGTGGTCATAGGACTACTCAGCCCTCCAAGCAGCTGCTCTGACAGTCGTGAGGATGGATGGCAATGCTCGCCAGTCTTGCTGAGCCTCCCTCCTGCCTTCTGCCCCAGCTGGAGTGGGAAGGTACCCTGTGTGGCCAGCACCCAACCTGGCAGCTCCTCAAGGAGTGGCTGCTCTGCAAATGAGGCACTAACCCAACTCACACATCCCAGTGGGACCCTGGAACCCTGTGCCATCACCACCTCGGCATGTGACAGGAGTGAGATCCCACTCCAGGGCCACCAGCAGAGCCTCTTGCTGCAGCAAACACACAAACAAACCCTCCAGCTCACACTGTGTCTCTGCTCTGCCAGGTATTATTTTGTTGGTGAGCCAGAGCTTCAAACTTCTTTCTTACTTTTATCTGCCAGCCATTAGCAGTGGGTGAGGAGCAGGCACGTGGGCTGCTCCTTGCCATCATGCTGCTGCTGCATCACTCTAGCCTCGTGTGCCATGGGGAGCTGAGTGCCCTGCCTGGGAATGCTCACTGCTGAAAAAATCTTACATCCAGCCTCAGCTTCTCCTTTTTAACTTCAGGCTCCTTGTCCTACCATCTTCTGAGACTCTGAACTAATTCCCTTCCTTCATTTATATTATTACCTTGAAGGTATTTATAGAGCAAGACTGCATCCCCTCTGACTCTTCACACTGCTAATATATAAAACCTTGGTTCCTTCAGTCTTTCATAACCATGTGCCTTAATTCTGGCATCATTTCTATTACTTCTGTTTCTCAAAGTGGAGGGACGCTTTTTATATTTTAAACCTGGGACAACCTGCACTCAGGCAAGTGGACTATGCACTATGACAGGCTGCCCACCCCTCGGCCACTTGGGTTCTTCTCCCCATGGGGAGGCAGGTAAGAAGAGCCCAGCGCAAGAGGGGTCCATCCCAGGGGGTGGAGCACAGCTGGCAGGCACTCAAATGTGGCTGGGATGAAGGAATGGGGTGAGGGACCACACTGGCAGCACTGCTGAGCTGCGACGCTGGAGCAGGCACTGGCGTGGCAGGTACCATACAGAACTCTTCCCAGCCTTCCATCCTGAATGGCATCAGCCCTGTTCAGGGCTGTTAAACTGCAAAATTTTACAGTGTTAGCCTGGCTCTCACCCATTAGCCTTGATCTCACTGTTTTCCAGTACTCAAGCCGTTCCTTGTACTGGGTTTGCATGGCAAGGTTTGGGTAGTGGGAGGGCTACAGGGGTGAGTTCTGTGAGAAGCTCCTGGACACTTCTTCCATGTCTGACAGAGCCAAGGTGGGCCTGCCACTGGCCAAGGCTGAGGTCATCGGAGACAGTGACAGTGCCTCTGGGATAACAAATTTAAGAAGGGGAAAAAACCCCAGCAGCTGCAGCTGGAGAGAGATATTAGGCTATATGAGAGAAACTGCTGTGCAGACACCAAGGTCAGTGAAGAAGGAGGAGAGGAGATACTCCAGGTGCCAGAACAGAGATTCCCCTGCAGCCCATGGTTGCCGCCTATGGTGAGGCAGCTGTGCCCCTGCAGCGCTTGGAGGTCCACAGTGGAGCAGAGATCCACCTGCAAGTCATGGATGACCCCACACCAGAGCAGGGGGATGTCTGAAGGAGGCTGTGACCCCATGGGAATCCTGAGCTGGAGCAGGCTCCTGGCAGACCTGTGGACCTGTGAAGAGGGAGCCCACCCTGGATCAGCTTTGCTGGCAGGACTTGCAAGCCCATGGGGAATCCACACCAGAGCAGGGAAGAGTGTGAGGAGTCTTCTCTCTGCAGAGGAAGGAGCAGCAGAGACCACATGTGAGGAATTGACCACTGCCTCCTTTTCCTGTCCCCTTGTGCCACTGCAGCAGAAGAGGAAGAGGAAATCAGGAGTGAAGTTAACCCTGGAAAGCAGGAATGGGTGGAGGGAAAGCGTTTTAAGATTTAGCTGTATTTCTCATTATCCTACTCTGATTTAATTGTTAGCAAATTAAGCTAATTTCCCCAAGTCAAGCATATTTTGCTGCAATGGTAACTGGTGAGTGATCTCTCACTGCCCTTACCTCAACCAATGAGGCTTTTGTTCTATTTTATCTTCCCTGTCCAACTGAGGAGAGGAATGATGGAGCAAGTTTTTTGGGCTCCTGCTGTCCAGCCAGGGTCAACCCATCCCATTCCTCTCTCTATGAGGTTCCAGATTGCTGTGTGTTAGTGCTGGGTCTTGTCTTGTTGCATCCAGCCCATAGATGTAATGTTTCCAGACAGATTTGGATGCATCCCAGGCTGTACTTAGTGCCTGCTGGTGATGCTGATATAAATGGTGCTACCTCATTCTCTGTTTAATGAAACTTTAAAATGCAAGTGCCGGTCCTGTCTCCGGTGGTAACGTCACTAAAATTGTTCCCAATTTTGAAGTTTTGTTTTTATGGTTACTGAGTCTATGACTCATCAACCAATTTCTAGCCCACACCAAAACCTTTATAGAGTTTTCATTCAGTCTTCAAGGAAACTCAGTTATAGCACTACAAGAGCGACTCTGAGAGGACTGGCCACAGAGGGGATGGAGGAGCAGGCTGCATAATGAGGCCAGTCAGTTTAGATAGAGGAGAAAATTAGTTGTAAGACATAGGGATGGACGGGGTTGGAGACAGTGCAGTCCCATCTCCAGACATCGCTGCGGGTTGAAGAGAGCGTGTGGCTGGGTCTCAGGCAGCAACTGACTGCAAAGCAGCTTCACTTACTGCAGAGGTCCCAAAACCACAAGCTGCTTGAAGGGCTAGAGGTGCATCCCACATCACCTTCATCATTACCACGGTTAAGTACACTCGGCTGGAGGGCTTTGTGATTCACCCCCAGTGTGACCTGTGTGCCGGGAGGAGCTGGGTGAAGGGCAGATTCCCCAGCCTCGAGAAACTTCATACCACTCTCATACCAGCTCTCTCACATCTTAGTCCTTTCCCAAAAGGTGAAAGAGCTGGGGAGGAGAGCAGAACATCTGCTTCCTGGTGAGGGAGAGATGTGTGGCTGCTCAGCAGGTTATCTGAGAATAGAAGTTATTGAAATTCTTATTTTCCAGGGACTGCACTTAAAAAGGCTGTTGGTTATGTGAGCTGCTGGACTTTGAAAATAAGATATAGAGTTAGCTTTCCCTCCCCACTGACATTCAGTTCCCCTTGGATTTTGGAAAAAAGTGTCCATGCGCAAAAGCAAAGGCAGAGTGCAAACATTCCCCCTCCTGCCACCTGGGAAGGACTGAAACACGGAAGGCTGTGTACACAGGCAGGAGGTAAGCCCTGCAGGCAGGCTGCCTCACCTCCAAGCTCCCAGCTGTGCTGTGGAGCCCTGGGCAGAGGCTGTAGCCTGGGTAAGGCAGGAACAAGAAGCAGGAAAGAAGAAGATGGAGGGGTGAAACCCAGTTTGAAACTCTCCTGCCAGAGAGCTGCAGGCAAGAGGGCGACAGATTCTGGCCTGGTCTTCTCAACCATTTTTTTGTAATGGGACACACATTGGCCTCTCCCAGGGCCACGATAACCCCTCTGATGAAGGGAAGATTATATTTCAAGATTGTCTTTAGAGATTTCTCAGTTCTCAGGTGCACTGTGTCTAGATCTGCAGATTTACGATATGTAGGTTGAGTTTTGTTGGATACGCTTTTACCATCTCTGTGTTTATCCTTTGCTCTTGGCCCCTCCAGTTGCTCTCTCATAAATTCTCTGCTTCCTGCAGAAGAATCCCCAGTTTCTTCATTATCATTACTTAAGGTAGGTGAGCACAGTTCTCTCCAACCCAAGCCACTCTGGAGTCAGCCCAACTCAGCCTTCAGTTGCTGAAAGACTCGGATTTATTCCCTAATTCCTCTGTCCTTCTGTTCCTGTTTTTGATTAAAAACATTCATATACAAACACCACAGTGTGACTAGAGTGAAGCTGTCCATGTGGAGGATGTTTAAAATGCCCAGTTCAAACGTATGCTCCTACAGGTATACATCATTTTGGCACTTGTTCACCTTCACGTGGACCTGGTGTATTCATATATTTGCTAGATTAAATGAGTAAGTCACAGCTCTGCCCATGTATATGGGCTGTTTTCTTATTTCTTGTTTCCTAACTATCTTCTGTAATTTTGTTGCTGTTTCATATGCTTCCCTAGCTACACATTTCTTGTCTGCCATTTTATATCTGTGCATTATCTTTGAATTGCTCCTCTCACCAGCCAGCCACTCATGCTGCAATTTTCCCTGCACAACTGCACACTGCAATTTTCCCTTCTCCGGGCTGTCACTGCCCATGGGTGGGAGAACATATGCCAGCCGCTTACAACTACATAGAGACAGGAGAAAGGCCCTGGCACCAACCCACTACCTCTGTCTAGTGAGTGGACCGATGAAAGTGCAGCAGCATCTCTAGGGATGACCTGGAAACTGGGTAAGTCATTGTCAAGCACTTGTGCTGCCCCTCTGCCTTTGGGAGGTATGGAAGTCACCATCTCTGTTTGCTCCCACTCATCTGCAAAGTGGTGGTGAAAACTGGGTGGCTTCAATCTGCTACAGACCAAAGGCACTGCAGGACACGAGGAAAGGATATTCAGCCTGGACCTTCATGTTAGTAGCCATTTCCTTTTGATCAGCATGGGCGTGATTCTGCAAGATGCTGAGCATTGGAACATGAATGCAGCAGGGCATCTGACACATCCACACATCCAATATATGTGTGTCAGGATTCCAGAGCTGTTTAAGACACTTGCCTGTTGTGTTTTGTCCGGTGCTTAGCACCTCCTGAGGCTGAGCATTTCAAGTGAACCCCCATGTGTGACATGCTTCCTTATGGCACTTGGTAGCCCAAATTTAGATGCTATCAACAGCAGTTGTATATTAGTGTGGTTATAGAGACTGAAGGGAAAGACCAGTCTGGGCATCCCACACTCCCACAGAACTGGAGCAAGGCTCTTCCCCCAGGACCTTGGCTGCCTCTCCTGGATTTATGCAATTGCAGGCTTTTCTAAGGAAAGAATAGTCTGCAGCCTATTTTAATCCTTTTTGCTCTGGTGGAGCTGGCAGGACAAGGCTCTGCAAAGCCTCCTCCTTCTGTTCCAGACCCTAGGTGGGTTTGTGTTTAGCCATGCTCTAATGTTCCCAGTGCAGGCTAACATCCTGGGTAGCACAGGTTTTGGGGGGCCAGGAACCTGCTGCAGATCCTGCTGCCCTCCTTTTGGAGGAAATGTAGTGCGTGCCCCACCTGTCTGGTGGGCACCAGGGAGAGACCCCAGAGAAGCTCCAGTGATGATCACTCCCATGCCAAACGCCTGCCTGGCTGACACAAGGCAAGCCCCGAATGGCTCACTGGGGCCCCTGCCCGCTGCCTTTGGGCAGGCAGCAAAGGGCAGGCAGGACCCCACGGCACAGGAAAGGCTCTCCATCACCACAGCTTCAGCCTTTCCAGCACTCACTTCCCTGCCTGCCCAACACCAGGCAATTTCAGACTGCAGCACTTCTCTCCTGAGGAAATACTGGCCATAGATTTAGGAATAGATATTGCCAAATAGTATATTGTTTTCATAAATCTCTGTAGATCCGCTTTATATCCTAGAGGCTAGACATTCTAATTATTGCTTCTATTTTATCTAAATTGGCAACAAAGCCATCATAGCTCAGCTCATAGACAGTGCAGGTAATACTGCTAGACCAAATTTTGACCTTTTAAAGTTCATTCTGAAGTGTCTTCTCCGCTCTCTCTGGTTCTTGCCTGGCTCTTCGGTTCTGCTTTTTTAGAACCATCGCCCAATTTAAAATAGCAATCACCATAGCTTCAATACATTGTACCTTAAAGACGTAGGCAATTACTGTGTGAAATATCTCAGAAGCAGGACTAATATCAAAGGGCATTCTCCTACCCTTACAACATCCAAATAGCATATTAAAGATCTTGTTGAAGTTAGATTTAAGCTTGTCTCTTCACAGTTTATTTGCTGAAGCAAATGCCCTTCATTTCACAATGATTTTTTCCCCTTTTGCTGGGAACCTGCCTGTCATACAGTGGTTTCACAGAACAGTGTTCATGTGTTGCAGCTGCATTTAAATAATGTAAACCAAAGCATCTCTCTCCTTAAGCTGCCTCGGTAGTGACAGATACAGAATTATCTCCATCTGAAATTTTTTCTTCTTTCAACAGCTCCCAGGTTTTCTATATGATGTTGCATTTTTGCTTTACCCTTTAAAAGTGGGATTTTTGTTTTCTCATTTGGAGAGATCATTGAAGTAACTGATCTTTGGAGTTTAATGTGGTATTCCCTTCCAGACAGCCTCTGTCCAACCAGATATCTGAGAATCCTCCCGGGCTAAGCCTGTTATAGCAAATGTTTCTCCTTCTCTGTAGATGATTTTTTTTTTAATGTAAATGACATTCTGTGCACCAGCTTTTAAACTAAAGTGGGACTCGACTGTCACAAAGAGTGCGGAGTAGCACAGGGTGAATATCTCCCTATATGTCATCCCGTGGCATTTAAAATAAAAATATTTCAAAGTTCACAATTAGGAGAGGTTCTCAAGTGGTGCCTCTGGATGGAATTGTTGGAAATGCATTATCTGGTGCTCAATTAAAGACAAACAGTGTTGTGTGGTTTTGTTGTTTTATATACTCTAAATGCAAAGCAGTCTTTTTATAAGCTCTTGCTTAATTCCCATTACTGTAGCACACTGTATTGCTTTCAAACAGTGATTTCCAAAGTGGCTTGTGCCTTCCCCCAGTCCCAAGGAAGGTGCCTGCTGCCTCCCCTTCAGGAGGCTCTCAGCCCATCACCCCATGCCTATCACCCACTGCCCTCACCTGTGCCTCAGGGCAGGGCTGGCTCAGCACAGCATTGCCCAGGGCTCCAGTTTCAAGGATACTTCCATAAACCCATCTATTCCCCAGTTCTGGCCAATTTATTTTCTCTTGTAGGGGATCGAAGTAAGTTAATATCCCGCAAAGCTTCAGAGAAGGGCATTAAAACCTGATGCAACTGCCTTCTCAGAAGCTGGAAGACAAATAACACCAAATATGTGGTATTTTGGGTGGATGGAGGCAAGGGCTTCAGTGCTTGGCAACATTGCCAACTTCTGGTGGCTGCACACTCATTTCTCATTCTTTTCCCTGTAAAGTTTGACCACTCACTTGAGCATATTTGCCCCTGCTGACATTCACTGCACGTGTAATCTTGTCTCTACCCTCTCTGCCAGAAGGCACCCTGGCACAACACTGCCACTACCAGAGAGAATTATTTTCTGCTTCATTTGTGGCATATTTGACTAAACATGATATGATTTTCGCCTTGTGCTTCCAACAAAACTTAGCAAACAGGGACTCCCGCCTGTCAGAAAATGTCTTATTCCTCTTTTCTTCACTTCTAGCCTTTTGTTTTGGAAACGATGCAGCGTAAATAGCTGCTTATTCTGCAGAGAGGGAGATTTAGAGCCCTGCTGGTGCCCGCCAGCCTTTTCATCCCCCCATCTCTAAGCAAGAGGCGTGTAAAGCCCAGCAGCCGACCTGCTGCCCATGCTGAATTTCACCCCTAAAGCCTCTGGCTGAAGTTCACATTATGGCAGTTTCTCACAGCCTTCTGTAACTCATTTACTTAATGATCCTCTCCATACAACTCTGTCTGTTATTAATGAGTCACTAAGTTTTCAACAATCCTATGTTTGAGCTTTAAGGTTTAAGCCATCACATGTGCATCCACTAATCTGCATTGCAATTAATTATGAATAAAAATGAGTTTTTCCTCTACACAACATCAGAGCCTCCTGTGTGCCCTGTGATCAGCACCAAGGCTCCATCCTGGTGTAAAAGGGCTCCATGGCTGCAATGGTAGCAGCCGCCTCTTCTCCAGGATTCTGCTAATTCCCCCTCTCAGGCACGCCTGCTCAGGGAGGTTGGCAGTCCAGTGCTGCTCCCTCTGGTTCCTCTGCACAGTGTCCCACCGGTATTTCAGTCACATACCCTCCCCCCAGACCTCTGCAATGCTAGCCAAATCACAATTTACTTCATGCATGAGAACTTCTCATTCCTCCTGCCTATTCCCTTGGTTTCCAGCCTCAGTGCAGAGACAGCTCTGACATATTTTGCTTATTCCCTCTCTAATTCTCCCTCTAAGTTTCCAAATCTCATCACAGCCACATTTTCTTGCCTGTGCAGACTCAGAAATCCACACGCAGATACAGGAGGAGACACCTCCTTTGGGCCCCTCAAACCCTCTTCTTGCCTAGGGCTGCCTGGTACAGGGGCTCTCCAGGAGATATCCCTAGCAAAGGACATGAGCTCATTCCCTGAAGGGCTGCAACTGTTCCCCTGTCAGGGCTCTCGCTGATGCCCAAACAGGGAAAAATGGAAAAGCAACCTCATGAAAAATCTTATTTCTGTTTTGCTTGGTTCCAATGAAATCTTTTCCTTAATTTGTTTCTGTTTTCAAAATCTGACACTTCTGCGTACCCTCCCTCATTTTTGTCACATTCTCTCCACCTGTGTGTTTATGGATTTTACTTCACCTGCTCTCGTCTTCTTCTTTACCAAAAAAACCAACCCACCCAAACCCCTGTTTTTCTTATTCTGCCATTTCAGATCACCAGAATTAGTGCTTCTTTTTTTTTTCTCTTGTCACTTTTCCAAAGTTGAAGAAGTTTGGCCCTGTTCCAGCTAGAAAGGGAAAAGTCATAAGGCAGTCCCCACCCACTATCCTTCTGCTCCACTCCAGAGCAGGAACAGCTAACGGGAAAGAGATGGGAGAAGAGGCAAGGGAAATAAAATAACACACCAAACTTCCAAACATGTTATTTCAAGGAAATAGATATATTATTGTGACTTAAAAAAAAAAAAATCAACCCAAAATCACTAAGGAAGAGACATTACTTTATATCCACAGCATTTTTGCCTCAATTGAGACACTTCTGTCCTTCAGGGAGGAGCAGGATGCTTGGAGAGGTGCTTTGCTAGGGGTGCACACAGAGTGTGCTGCTATGGGCTCAAGGCTCAGCCTGGCACAGGGTGACACCTCCACAGGGCATCCAACCCCAGTGTCCTGAGCAGCTGCCCAGCCCTGCTGAGCTGGACTCAACATCCTGAGAAAGAAGGGAGAGAGCGAAACAAAATCAGTCCTGAGCCACCTCCTGCCCCTGTGGCATGCAGGCCATGAATATATCGAGGCCAGCACAGGAGGTCCTGGTGTCCCTGGGACAGCTGGAGCACCCCTGGGTACAGAAGGGTTTGTGCACAACAAGGCTCTGGAGCCTCCCCAGAATCTGGATTTACCTATCTCATATACAGGAATTGGTTGTTAAATTGGTAAAAATGCTGCCTTCCAGGTAGCTGATCCAACACCCCCTGCCCTCCTGATAGCATCTTGTATTTCCTTTCTAGACTGAATTTTTCTAACTGCTGCTTCAGTCTTCAGATCTTGTTGCTCCTCTGTGAGACGGAGACTGCTGAACTGTCAGGAACATTTCTGGCTGAGGTTGGAGCATCCGTCAATCTTCTTTCCAGCAAAGTGAGCAGTTTGTACCATTCCAGTCTTGTACCAGAGCTTGTTTTCTGATGCCTGGGTAGTATATATGGCTTTCCTTTCCTGAACTTTGGTGACCTTTTTAATTCTGGACACCCAAGTTGCCAACAACACCCATAGTAATCATTTCAACAGTAACGTGAAGAGTCGAGATGCTCCCCTGCTTTTGTTTGATACTCTCCTGTCATATATTCAAGGAAGATGCTGGATGCTTTCAGCACACTGTTGAAATGAGAGCTCATGTGGAGTCAGTTACCTGAAACCATTCATGAGCCTTCTTCTGTCACAGCTTCCCAAGCCCCATCCTGGAGATAAAGGCTGCAATCTTTGTTCCCAGTTGTCTTTGCTTGTATGCACCCCTATTAAAATGCGTTTAGTTGGATTATGGCCATTTTATCAGGCAATTTAGAAGATACTAGAGCAGCAACATGGCCTACTCATTATTAACATCCCCACCAGTCACTGCATCACCTGCAGCCTTCACCATCACAGCTTTTTCATGGTCGGGTTGACCATTGGATAAAAACATACACCGTTGCAACAGGAACAGATTCCCCCAAGAGACCTCACTAAGGACACCTCCATCCTCTGAAGTCTCCCCAGTAGCCACCCCGTGGTGAGATCTGAGACAGGTTTTAGTCCGTCTAGTGTGTGCTCTGATAATTCCTTCTGTAGCATGGGTTTTTGCATTCCAAATGTCATGTAGTAATAGGCAAAATGCTTTGGGGAATTCTGGTTTGCTATAATGGTACACTTGCCTTTATCAATCAGACCTAAAAGGCTACCCACAAAAAGACCCCACAAAAAGACATGAACAACTAGTTCATGTGCAGGTCTCTGCGCTGTGCCTTTAAATTTTTCTAAACACTGGAACTACACTGACATTTCTCTAGTCTTTTGGAATTTGACCATTTTTCTAAGATCTGTTAAGCTGTGGCGTTGGCTTCAGCTAGTTCCTTCTAGACTCTTGAGCATCAGCTGTCTGGATGATCTGCAAATGCTGAATTCGAGGAGATCATGCCTCACATCCCCCATTGTTACAGATGGCAGGATTTATATTCCATCCACAGTATCATCTGGAGATGAATATATCCTCCTGCTTCATTCCAAATACAGAACAGAGATATCTACTAAACATTTCTGCCTTTCTGCACCAGTCACCATCTGGCACGAGCAAGGAAGAAGCAGTGCTCGGAGCCAAGCTCTGGCAGTCCTGCCGGGAGGCTCGTGCCATGAGCACACCCCACACACCCCGGAGTGCTGGGGGGCCCTGGGGCACCCACAGCCCGCTGCCAGGGCTCTCCCCGTGCCATCCCCTGCACTCACCAACCCGGTTCTCTGCTGAACCTTGCTGCTGGCAGGGTGCTGGGACAGACCCCTGGCCCTTGCCCTCTGCCTCAAGGCCAAGCCGGCAGTCTGGCTCCAGTGAAACTCCCCATCTGACCCTGGGCTGAAGAGGCCATTACCATGCAAATCACTGAGCCTGGAAGGCAGAGAATGTGGAGGAGCCTTGATGGAGAGGAATGAGATAAGGGGGCTTTTATCGAAATTCAGAAATCTTTTATTCTTTTTCTGCCAGCCACTCAAACTGCAGCTGAAAGCCAAACTGGGGCTTGTATGAGACTTGTTAGAGGAAAATACTGCAAAACATGCAAACAGTGCTTTGCAAGTATGTCTTAGAGTGGAAGTCACCTCTTGTGCCTCTCCAAGTCACCCCTCTCCTCTAGTTCCCATCGTGGCCTGGAGTGGCATCCCCATGCTGTCACACCAGCCGGGCTTGATGGTGCTTTCCTGGCTCTGTCTGATTCCTCCTGGTGGCAGCATCAAGGGCTTAGAGCAGGCGGTCCCTCAGCCCTGTAAAGCACACATTCAGGGAACACCGGAGTCCCGCGGCTGGTGTGAGATCGCAGGGAAAGGATTCCCAGCCTTTCCCTTGATCCGTTTTTTTTCTTCTTACATCAGTGTTCTTTATTTACTCCTTATTGCATATGGCAAAGCCAGGAGGAGAGAAGAAGAGAAAAAAGGCACAAGTCTGCAGGGGAGAAAAGAGAGGCGTTATTGTGAACGTGTGTTGTCCCTGGCTGGTGGCACAGCAATTCTGTGGGATGCGGGATTCCCTGCTCCAAGGGCTGCCTTGCTGCTATGGCACAGTCAGTGGGGGCTGCTGCGGGAAAGGCTGTGCTTGGGTTGGAGAATGGCTTCTGGCAGCAGTCACTGCGCAGAGCAGTGTCAGCCTGGCTGTGTCCCCCTCAGCAGCAACACGGACTCCGTTAATAATTAACCGTGTGCGGAGACAGGCGTCCCGCGTGTCATGGCATCGCAGACACCTGACACTCCTAATGGCCTCCTCACTCTGCCTCCCGCAGCAGGGCTGCCAGCTGATCCTGCCACTGCTCCTGAAGGTCATCCCTGTGGTGCCATCCCCTCCCAAGGGCTGTGCCAGAGCCCCTGCTGCCTGCGTGCCTCACCCCCCGTCCTGCCTCCAGGCGCTGCACAAGGTCAGAGCTTCAACCCGGGACGGCTCTTGAGGAGCCGCTTGCTCTACAGCCCCCAGTGCCTGCAGGAGGGCAATGGCAAACCAAGCTGGGGTACCTCAACCAACCATACTGCTGGGGTTTCTGGCAAGGAGCCATCCTACCTTTCATCCAAATTCGTTTTTCCAGCTAGGAGAAGCCCTCTGGCACGGGCTGGCGGGGCTATGATGTGCTGCATCAGCACTGACTGCACGTACTGGCTTTGCAGACCCACACCTGGGGGATGCATCCGTGTGGCTCCTTGTGTGCTCTCGAGCTGCCAGAACATGTCAGATGTTGGGTGGAACATTGGGCACAGCAGGTCATGGGGAGGCAGAAAACAAGCCCACGGGGAGGGAAAGCCATTGGCAGCAGCTCAAGCGTCGCTGCAGACACTGGGGCTGTGCTGGGACTTGGGCACACGGCCCTGTCCCCCCAGGCCAGAGAGAAGCATCTGCAGTGGTGTCAACACCGGCTCTGGACCTTAACAAAAGGGGCTGGTGGAGGCGCCAAACTTGAGGGGGTCCCTCTGAAGAGACCACCCTGCTGTGATAAGGCACCAAAGTCCCTGGAAAATGAAGGTAAAGGTTCAGGTAGGGGATTAGAAGGTAGGATTAAAGGCTCAGCAGCTCTTGAAGTGGATCTGAATCACACTCTAAAGCAGCCCACCGCAGCTGTGCAGTGAGGAATTGCTCCTTGTCTGGTTTAATTGCATCTTGTAGCAATTCCTTGCTGCTGTCTGTGCTCACCTTTCCCGGGGTCACAGCGAGGGTGCCCTGTGCATCCCTGAAGGCAGCTTGGCCATCACCATGTTTGGGGCTGACACACAGTGTGAGGGTAAGGAGGCCAGTGGCAGAGCTGCTACCAAAAAATCACTTGGAAATGTGAAGAAATGCCTTTCATCCATCAAATTTCAGTCACCAGCAAAGAGATTTAATTTTAAGCACCATTTGATTTTAAAGAACCAGAATCTGCTGTCACCAGTGACTTCCACCTTTTCCAAAGACAGACCTGAGAGCTCGTGGTGCCACCAGGCTGCCCCCCTGCACCTGAGCACCCAGACCCCTCCAGCATCAGTGTTGGCAGCTGAAAAATTGATGTCTGATGTGCCCAGCAATGTTTGTCACCGACTTCTCTGACACCTTGTGGATGTTCAGAAGTGGATGCTGTGGGGATGTTTGTGCCTTCCCAAAACCCCCAAACACTGGCAGTGCAGGACAGGGGAGATTCTCACAGTGCAGTGACTTTGCACAATCAGGAGAACTCTCACATTTCCAAAGACAAGTGGGGGGTGCGGTGGGCTCTGCCCAGCAGTGCCCATATCAAATAGGTAGCCCTGGGAAAAGGGCTGATCTGTAACTGACTCCAGAGGTGGATATGTGGAAGAGTGTGGATGGAAAAGCAGTCAAATGGGGCTGGGTGAAGCCAGTGGGCACTGCCAGTGCTGTCACACACAGATAAAGGGCCAACACTGGGCAGGTAGGGACTGATCACCTTCTGCCCCCCTCCAGACGCATGAACCTGCACTTTGAATCTGTGTCATGAGAAAGTATTTCCTTGATTTTAAAAATGCCAAGCCAAATAATTTGGGTGCTCTCCGTGTTTTGAGAGACACGGTAAGGACTTCCAGGCTACTGAATTTCTTCTCAACCAAAAGTCACAGCTTGTCCCCCCACAGGGATGGTGCTCAGTCCCTCACTGAGCCAGGGTAGTCACCAGCTGCACTGCTCATCCCATGACTCTGCCACACCAACACCCCTTTTTTGAGTGGTTTCTGTTCTTTTTCCAGTATCCATGCATCCTTCTCCTTGCAGTTTTTGTGAGCATCACTGGCACTGCAGAGAGGAGCCCACAGGGACATCGGGGTCTCCTATGCCAAAGGCAATTGAAAGCCCTGCATTGTCTGAGAATGCTGGGGTTATCTTTCCACTGCGTGCAGCATTTTGCTTCACCTGACTATATTTCACCCCCTCAACTACGAGTTTCGTGGCCCAGGTGTGGCCCCCAGGGACCATGCTGGCTGGGAACACTGCAAGGCTCCAGGGGATGCCGGGTGTGGAGGGGACAGGGAGGGGATGCAGAGGCGAGCGGGACGGGCACTCGCCCGTGCAGGGTTGCCATATCAACAGGTTCTCTGGGAGTCTCTCACAGCAGATGCAGCGTTCTGGGATGCTGTGATGTGAGCTCGAGCACTCCTGGCTTCTGTGGCCCCACGTGCCTTCAAGTGCCCTCTCCTCTCTGCTTCCAGGGGGCTCTGCCAAGCATGGCCCCAGGTGCATTTTGCTTCTCCCGGTGCTGCCAGTTTGCAGCCTGCTGCCGGCATCCCTGCCTGCATCCGTCCCTGCCGAGCAATGGCACCTGGTCATGATCAAAAGGCAGCAGCTTGAGCAGCTGCAGCTGATGCTGAGGGGGGCGGGAGGGACACGGAGCCCACAGACAGATGAGAAAGGAAGCAGTGGGGACCGGTGGCTCCTCCCAACACCCTGGGGCATCCCCCATGGTCACAGCAGGGCTGCCCCCCAGCCCACAAAATGCAGAAAGGGAGCAAACAGCAGCTGCATTTACTAATTTCAGAGGGGGGAGGAGAGTTTTATTGTCTAACCTTAGCCAAAGCACCAGGCAGCGATGCTGAGTGCCCCATAATGGGGTGCCCTGAAACATCCTGAGCCTCTTCCAAAGGCTCTGTTACCTCAGCATGGCTGTTCTCTGGCTGCCAAAATTGGTGAGAAATGCTGAAATGAGTGAGAAATGCTTTGACTGCTGGCAGGGTTGCATGGCAGAGATATTTCATCCGGCAAAACCGGTCTGAGCAGGAGGCTGAGGCTGCCAGAGCAGGGCACCACCACCACCCCTCATCCTCCTGGAGGGATGGGGTGACAGTGTGGGGTGGCCCGGGAAGCTCCCAGGGAGACAGGGAAGTGTCAGGTAGAGGTGAAGGGGGCAAACAGGTGTGTGGGGTGAATGAAAATGGGGGGCTGCAGGACAGCAAGAGGTGGACACGTCCCTTTAGATCGAGGCCCCCACAGTTGATGTAGGAGGCAGAGAGGGAGGAATTTGCTCTGGAGGCATTTGCTACTTCAGATAGCTGGGATGCCGGAGCTGGGAGGGTGTTTACATTCCCTCCCTTATCTGCACATATGCACTGTGGGGCCCCTTTCCTGCTGAACAGGTCTCCTTGGTGGGGGAGAAGCAGGAGCTCAGCGCCAGCGCTGACCCTGCATGGTCCTTGGTTGCCAGGGTTGCCTGCGGGGACAGGAGGTGGGATGGGACAGCCATGTGCCAAAGCCCTATTGAACTTCTGTCTGTATGGGGTGGTTGGGCCGGGCACCCCCCAGAGCACGCCCCATCTCTCCTGTGTATGCACCTCTCTGGGCACCTCATCTGGGGGTGTGCGTGACTCAGAGTCACCCATCATGTTCTTGCTTGTGTGGCTTGGCTTTGCCTGTCAGGGTGTAAACCCCGCTTTGCTCCTTGCGTCTGGGAGCCACACGTGCAAAAGGGCCCTATGGAGGGGTCAGGGGTCGTGGCATCCCTAGATGTGTCCCCCCTTACCGTCGTGCTGCGGGCAGACAGAGGTGTGCCCCAAGCCTGGCAGCCCACGGCTCTGTTCCGCGGGCAGCAGCTCTGAGTACCAAGCCTCTCTCCCCTGCACACTCCCAGGGCACGGGGTGATTCCAGGGACAAGACAGCACTGCTGGCAGCATGGCATTGCCAGCCTGTCTGCTAGCTAAACTGAACCTTGACCATCTCCCCAGGAAATTACCAGCCCTGGGAGTGTGTCCTGTTCCAGGAGCTGGGAGCAGCTGGATGCTGCTGCTGTGCCTGGGGCCTCCCCCAAACTCCAGCACGGCTGGGCAGGCGAGGCAGCAAGTGCTGCAGCTGCACTGCCGTGACTTGCCTGCCCACACTGCACCTCCCACATCCAACAGCCTCAAACCCTCCTAGAGCTTCCACATCGTCTCTCAAAGTGCTGCTCCTTCTCCTCAGACACCCCATGGATATGTTAAGCGATGCAGGGCCATGGCAGAGCCTGCAAGCCCCCGCAGCTGCCCTGTGCTGGGATGACAACTGCCCGTTTATTCCTCCTCTGTTTTCTCTCTCTTGGTGAGCCTTTGATCCATGGAAATACTTTGCCTCTCGCTCCACGACAACTTAATTTCTATAGTAACCTCCTGTGCTGGATCTTGTCAAAAGGCCTTTTGAAAATCTGAATAAACTGTCGAGTGGTTTTTCCTCTACTCACTCTTTACTGAAGTATTAGAAGAGTTCTAATACAAGAAATGAGGCTGGATAGTCCTGTCTCGAGCCAAACACGTTGCAATCATCCAGCCACTCAGAGTCTGATAATTGTCTCTTCCAATTTGTCAAACGCATAGGATTTTTCCTTGTTGTGCTCCCATGGCACCAGCAAGGCCACTCCCGCCATGGTGGACCCTGGGGACATGAGAGTCCCCCAACCCTGCCCTGGGCCAGCAGGGAGGCAGATTGCCACAAACCTCTTCAGCTTGTTACAAAATTTTAATTAATCTATGAAAATTTCCTATCTGCAAATAATTCAGACCTTATGAAATTCCAATAAAACCATTTATCACAGCTGGCAATTTGATGCTGGCAGCGGAGCTCTTGGATGCTTGGGGAGTAATTGATAGCCTAATATAATTTTAAATTAGGGTTTGTGTTATTAATTTCAGCCTTCTGAAAACACCTCTTTGTTTGGACTAAAACGCAGTTCTCCTGTGACACTGCAGGCAGCGGGCACACACCCAGGGCTGCCCTCAGGCAGCAGCCCTGCCTGTTCCTGGTGCCCTGCCTGCAGCAGGGCCAGGGACAGCCAGCATCCCGTGCCGGTGGTGACACCAGGAGCAGGGCTGGCTGCTGACATGGCCGTGCATCCCTTGGGAGCAGGGGTGGCTCCCGAGGCAGGAGGGCTGGGGAGGAGCAGTGGAGCTGAGAGCAGCGTGTGCCCACAGCGGGGGCTGAGCACGACCCCCGTGCCCCAGCTCAGCACTTCCGCAGTTAAATACTCCGATCGAATAATTTACACTTACGCATCCATCACCTTTCAGGGACGTGGGATCCTTCTCCCCCTGCTGAGTAACATCCCTGCGTGTTGCTAAACAGCTATTACACCCTGTTGCGGGGTGACTGAGTTTCGGAGGTGGGAGAAGGAAAATGATCCCTGTACTTACGTGGTCTCAATTCCATAACACACTCAAAAGCTTGAAAAAGATACTGAGTAATGAGTATGTAATATCAGCCGAAATGTGACAGTCTCACCATCCCTCCACTACAGCACCCACCAGTAATCCCAGGGACAACGGGAGCAGCAAGGGACAGTCCCCACAGCAGGGGGATGTCATGGGAAGCCTGTGGGCACCCCTGTGCTGCACTGGGGCTGTCTGTCCAGGCCAGGGCTTCCACCACAGAGCCCCAAGCTGGGAAGGGGTTGTTGGTGACATGCCAGGGGACCTGGGAAGGGTTGGGGACAGCAGGGACAGTCAGACCAGGTGAGATGTGAGGCAAGAGCACGTTTGATGTGATTCATTAATTAATGGGCACACCAGGCCTTGAAAGTGCAAACCCTTAAAGAAGTGCAAAGGATTTCATGTTTTAAATTATTTATCCATTTTTTTGTCTCTTTTTTTAACTAGACACTGTGAGGAGCAGCCCATGAGTGGCCAACTGGGAGCAGTGTGGCCATGCCCGAGCCCGGCGGCAGGGAAATTAATGCAGGACTGGGCTTCATCTGCTGCTGCCCAGCCCTGGGATTAGCACCAGAAGCCAGACCCATGGGGCAGAGGTCATGTGTGGGGCAGTGTAGCCAGCATTCCCCAGCCAGGAATCACCGGGGACCCTGTGGGGCTACTGCCACCAAAGGGCAGTTCTGGGGACTCAGGGGTATCGTGATGGGGTTCCCATAAAGAACTCCTGTCCTCCCCATCTCTGCCCCCTGAGCAGGGCAGAGTGCAGCTGCTTAACCCTTTCTTAGGGACCATCAGGACACTGAGCCAGAGGCATAATTGAGCAGGGGAGCAATTATCGTGTTAAAAATCTGGACACAACCCCGTAACAAGATTTGCAATTTGTACCAGGCAGGCAGGCAGGCTGCAGGGTACTTTCCCTATTAGGGGCCACATGCCGTTAGCAATCACATTAGTGGGGCTGGGATTTAGCATCAGGAAATCAAAGTGGTCCCTGCAGACCCCAGCCTATTGCCAAACGAGCCGGGCAGCCAAGGGGCAGGGAGGGGCTGCTCATCCCGCAGCTCCCTGCTCACAGCTGGACCGAGCCACGCTGGGGTCCTCCTTGCTCCTGCCAGCACGGGGAGCCACAGGGTCCTCCCACTTGGTCACCTGGTGGCTGAGCCCCCTTGGATGCCAGAACACAGTTTGCTCTGCTCCCAGCTGTGCTGAAGCCCGAGCAGAGTCCCAGCCCTTGCAGCCGCACTGCTCTCATTCACTATTTTATTCTTCAGATCTATTGGTTAAACAGATTTTAATCCACACAGTCTGGAGCTATTGATACCACGCCGTGCTAATTTGTTAGCTGGCTGTCAAGTAAATGAAGTGAAATGCCAAATATTAAATGAAATGTATTGTGTGAAACGGGCCAATGCCGAGTTCCCCATTTCCCATGTAGCATTCTGCTCCCACGCAGGGCTTGGGGAGATTTATAGGTCTCATGGGCCTGGACTCTGAGCAATGGCTGCTCTTGGGGTGTACACTGGCACATGGGATACCTGCAGGGCCCCCCTGGCCCCACGGCTTCGGAGGGAGCAGGAGCTATCCTAATATGCACAAGAGCTGGGACATGTAGCGGTCTACAGCCAGTGCCTGGTGTCTCACCCCTCTGCCCTCAGTGGGGAGGATTGCACTGCTGCATTCCAGCACCCACGACACCTCCCAGCTCACTGGGTGCCCTCTCTGCCCCTCAGTGTGTGGCCTGAGGGGTCCTGCCAGCCCCAAGGGATGGTGGAGGATGCTCTGTGCTGGGCCAGCTGCATGAGTGCAAGGGGGCACCTGCTCCCTGTGTGCCGTGCCTGGGAGATTATTTATTTGGTGAGTTATGACTCTGTTTTCCCCTGTGTAAATATCTGGGAAGCACAGCTAATGTTCTGTGCACAGCTGAGGCAATTACAGCCCTCAGCACAGCCCTGCACCCCCGGCCACCTCACGGAGATCAGCCCAGCCATGCCCCTGCCCCGTGCAAAGGGAGAAACTCCTATTAAACCACCACAGTGAAACACGGCCAGCTCTGCCCACAGCCCTCAGCAACCCCACTCTGGCCCTTGGGGTTGGATGTGCTCTTGGGGCAGCCCCACATGGGCCAGCTGTGCTGAGATTACCCATCCAGCTGTGCCCTAGGTGGTCTTTACAGTGGTTCCAGGGGCTGAAGATGTGCAGAGGTGATGTTGCAGCTGTGCCTGAGGTGCCTCTCCAGCTGTGCAGAGGTGGGAGGGGGCTCCAGCTGAGCAGGGCTGGCTTTTCCAGCTGTAGCAAGGAGAGTTCAATCTGCCCCCAAAAATGTAGGGTAAGAGTCCCATAGCCCCGCAGCCCCAGAGAGAGCAGGTACAGCCCCAGACCACCCTCCTGCAGACAGGAGCAGGGCTGATGCTCCAGTCCTGAGGGCTGCTCATTTCACTCAGGAGGGCAGGTGCCTGGGCCCTGGAGCCTGGGCAGCAGCTGTGTCTCCCAGGCCCTGGCCCCTCGACGTCAGGCAGCCCCCGAATCAGCTTCATTAAGAACCATTGATCTGTTTCCTGCTTAATATATTTTTCATTTCCAAATGTTTTTTTCCAGGCTCCACAGCGTTTGCAGCTTGTACCAATTAAGGCAGCAGCACAGAATGAGTGCTGCAGCCCATTAATTAAACTTACAGGGGGAGATTAAGTGCCCACTCCATTCTCCCTGGCAGGTCTCTCCGAGCAACAGGCATGCTGGGGACGGGAGCAAGGCTGAGCACTCACGTGCTGCTCACCTGCCCTCTGTCCCTCCCTACCTGTCATGTTCCCAGCTGGCCATGAAGCCCCTGCCACACTCGGCTCCAGCCCATGGCCCACGGATGCTCGCCCTGGGCACACTGTGGGCTGCAGAAGTGCAGGAGCAGAGGGAGAGGGAGCTGCCAGGCCCCCATGGACCAGGGCTCAGAGCTGGCTGCTCCTGGCTCTGCTCGTAACGGGGGTGCTGTGCTCGGCATCTGCATGTCAGTGCCTTCATGTGGGAAGGGGTGCAGGGCACACAGGGATGCTGCCTTGTCCTGTGCCTGCAGGGACAGGGGTTCATGCGGGTGGCAGAGCTGTGGCACCCACCGTGTTGTCACGCTCCTGAGTGGCTTCTGCCCTCCCTGCAGAGCAAGGGAACCTGGGCAAGGGGGTCCATGGTTCCCACATGCCTCCCCTGAGCCAGCTGTGGGCACAGCTCAGCCCTGCGTTCACAGAGGTGGTCAGGGACCAGCTGTGGGTTTGCTCAGGTGGATCTCAGGCTCCTGGCAGCCCTTTGCACCTTGCCATCAGCAGAAGGTGCCTGTGCTGTGCTGCTGCCTGCAGGAGGAACACGCTGACGGGCCACCCGAGCTGCAGGCGCCGGCACCAACACCGTGGAGCAGCAAACCGTGCCTGTGCTGTCATATACTGTTGCCATGGAAATGATCACACTGTCACATGCTGACATCCTCCCACCCAGGGCACCTGGGCAGCCCCTCTGGCACTCACTTTGGTGCTGATAATGCCAGTGGGCAGGTGACCCACAGCCCTGCAGCCCGAGGGAATGTGGCAAGAACTGCAGGTGCAGCAGGGGCAGGTCTATGGGTGCAGGTAGATCACCCCATTGCAGAGGGGTCTTGTTGATGAGTCCTCCACACATTAATTTAGACAAAAGAGGGGAAAATAGAGCCATGCCCAAAACCCGTGTTGGAGGCAGAGCCGCTTTCCCCGGGGCAAGGATGGCAAAGAAAAAGGGATGGTGCAAAAAGCAAAGACCAAGTGGGGAGATGCTGAACTCAGTGAAACGGTGGAGGGTTCATCTGGGGTCATGTCAAAGAGCCAGGAGGGAACCCACTCTGTGTCCCACATCGGCCATGTACCACAGACCCACTGCCTCTTTGGGCAGGAGCAGAGCCTGGCAGGCACAGACAGCTCCACCGGCAGAGCACCATGGATTTCCCTTCAGCATTTCACTTATTGCCACATGACATTTTGATTAAAAACTTGTTTTATGAGGAATTAAGAGGACACAGTAGATGGATTAAAAATCTGCTCATGGACAGATTCCCTACCTGGGCTTGTTAATGGGGAAACATCAGAGAAAGGCTATGCCAAGGAGACGCCCTGGGGATTAAAACTACCCTTTGCAGCAACAGGTAATGTGAGGTTGCAAAAACTTCCCTGGTGTGCAGAAGATTTGAGAAATGGTAGTGAGGAAGAAGATGGTTTGCTGCAGCATTACAGCCTGAGGTGCCAGGATAGCACAGCAGAGCAAGCTGCAACATGAGGTGGCAATGTGTTTAGGTACAGGTTTCAGGAGAAATGGGGTGTCCTCTTTCCTGAAACACATTTTACACAGCTCTGTGGGCAGGGCACATTAACTTCTGAGTTTTCTATTTGTTTGGGTTTTTTGCCTTCCTGCGAGCAGTTGGTTCTGTGGAAAACCATCCCCCATCCCCAGTTTGGGACACCCATCTGGCCATGGGCTCTCCACTCACCTCACGCCGCTGTGATTGCAGGGCATGGGCAGGATGCACAGGCATGCTGGGGGCTAGTGGGGCTGAGGAAACCTGCAGCAGGTGGTGGGCTTGGAGCGGGTGACAAGGAATAAACCCAGCCTTGCTGGGGGCTGAGCCTCTCCTGCCTCTGGACTGCAGGAAACTGCATTGTGTGAAGCAGGGGGAGGGCAGGACGCTGCCTGCTGGCCCCCATGGACTCAGCCCCCCATCCAGTTTGGGGCACCCACCAACTCTGTCCCCAGCAGCAGGGCTGGAAATGCCACACGAGGCTGCGAGGTTGGACAGGGCAGGACCAGCTTCCCCTGCCTACACTGACACCAGCACTGGCATGGTGGTACCCACAACATCACTTGGTGTTTCCCTGCCTCATTGCTTTCCATTTAGCAGTTGCTAGAGAAACTAAAAGTTGCAGTTTGGGGAGCATCTGCATTTTAATTAGTAATTACCAACAGTGCTGCTCCGGCCCAGCTGTTGCCTGCAAGGTCCCTGCTGCCACTCAGGGCTGCCCTGCTGGGGTAGCCAGAGATGCCCTCAGCCTGCCTGCCCTGCCCTCCTCCCTGTGCCAGCAGGCAAGCAGAGGGTTTGGCATTGATGGTCCCCAGCCGGGAAGGGTGACCTGCTGAGCAGGGCTCCGTGCAAATGCATGGGGGTCCCAGTGTCCCAGCTGCAGCCTCGAGGGAGAAGAGCATCACTGTGGCATCTGCAGCCACAGCTGTCTTGGTTTGTGCTGCAGCAGGTCCCTCTGCTAATGCCTGCACTTGTCCCTGTTCCTCCACCTGATTAATTCCTCATGTGGCTCCATAAATGCTGCCGTGATGCCCAGAGCAGGGAGATCTGCATGTCCCCTCTGCCTGAGAAGAGCAGCTTGCCCAGGAGAGAGCCTAAGGGAGCATCCCCAGGCACTGCATTCACCTTCCTTGCTCCCCTCTGGGGTGATGTCTGCCATCCCCATGCCAACCCTCCACCCCACGCCAGGTCCTCTCCTGCAATTCCCAACCCGCAGCTCCAGGACCTGCAAGATGGGTACAGGGGCTGAGGGCAGGATCCCCCTGCAGAGCTCTGCTCCTGGTTGCTTCCATCCCCTCCCCAGCTCACTGGGCCAGTGGTTCATTTTAACAAGGCTTTTAGGCTTAAGTGCTGCTTGACATGACTGGGAGAAATTGATATTTTGAGAATGAGCTTGCGAGGCGCCATGAATAATTCACGCTGGGGTGGTTCCATTCCCATAAACAGGCTGCTAGAAAAGCCAAACCCAGCGCTTAACAGGGAAACCAATTCCCATCCTCCAAAGCCCCAGACCCCAGCTCAGCCTCTGCTGAATCTTTCATCTTCAGAAAGGGGTTCCTACGTGGCAGTGGCAGGGAGGAAAGCTGGCCCCTGTGCCCTTTCTGGAGCATCCCAGGATGGTACCTGCTCCTCACGCCAGGATGAGCAGCACAACCCCTGGGGAACCTTCCTGGGGTCACTGGTGGCAGTGGCACTGAAGCCATGCAAGCTGGTGGTCAGCAGCCTGTCACCAGCCCCATGGGCCTGGTTTGACCCCTTCATTTCATTAGGCCCCTTGCTAAAGGCTACCTGAGGGCAGTGAGCCCCCACTGCAGTGAGGAAAAGTGGGTGAAGCCTATCACACCAGGGGTGACTCTGGGAGCAGGGTATGGACACCTCAAACCGCCAGGGCAGGCAGCAGAACACATGACCTGGGGACACAGGGCAAGTGCACAGGACAAGGAGCTGAGGAGGGGAACTGGGCTAAGGCCCTCTGCAAGCACCCAACTGTGACCTGAGAGTGTCCCCATGGAGACCTCCAGGAGCTAGAGGACACAGGCTCTCTCCCTCTGAGCACACTGTGAGCATGAGCACGCAGGAGGGCACAGCACTGCCAGGCTGGAGCACAGCATTGGCATAGGAATGATGGGTTTGAACTGACCATGGAAGAATTTGAGCTGGAAATTAGAAGCAGGGTCCTCATTGCCAGAGCAACCAGCCCCAGTGTGACCCCAGGACGGACAGTCCAGGATGTGAGCTCAAGCCAGACTGGAGAGAGAGAGCCAAGGCAGGAAAAAAGGAAGGAATGAATGGATTGATGTAAGGATGGATGGATGGATGGATGGAGTCCAGCAAGATTGCAGCAGCCAGTTCCACATGGCCTGGCTTCTGGATGTGCCCACCCCATGCCAGCAAGGCTCTGGCATCCAGCTGCCAAGACTTTTGTCCTCTGCACCATGGCTGGGGGATCTCTGTGCAACCCAGGGGCATCCCCTACTTGTCTCAGTGCTGCTGTAGGGAAGCTGGAACCCCCTTCCCCCCCAGAGGGGACAGGACAGTATCACTTGCTGCTCCCATCCTTTGCACGGGTCCATTGGGAGGTGCCTCCGTGGTCCCATTCCCAGCACAGGGCTGGTAGCCCTGGTGTGCCAGAGGCACTGCGTGGTGACAGCAGTGTCTGTTTGCTGCCACTGAGGATCCCTCTCTCTCTGGCTGCTCATTACTGGACATCTTCCAAGTGACAGGGCTGGATGACACTAATCTGGCTGGTTCCACAGCAAGAGCCCATGCTGGCAAAGGGCTCAGTGGCTGCCCCACAGTAGCTCTGCCAGGGAACTGGAGGATGCCCAGGTTTTCACAGGGATCCTGGAGCACCCTGGGGAGGAGGGACCCAGGGAGGTGAACATGGGATCAGAGCCAAGCTATCATGACGGTGACCAGGAGCACTGAGGGCTACCTGGAATGAACTCAGGAAGACAGTTTCCCCTGCACTCCAGACTGCAGGAAGCAGGGACACCATACAGCCGAGCTGCACCCCATCCTCGGGCTACACACCAGCTGTACAGCGTTCCTTGGCAGTGCTGCCATTCTCACAGATGCTGGTCCTGTCTCCTGTCCAGCTGAGACCCCCAGTGACCAGGATGCTGATGGCTTGAGGGGAGCAACGGTGCACAACAGAGGAACTGCGGCCAGCACCAGGGCCTGGGAATGCTCAGCAAGGGGTGAGTGGGACAGCGTGGGCATCTGTCCCCTCCACAGGCACCCGTGGCTGTGGCTGCACCAGAGCTTTGCAGTCCCTTCACCATCCCATCTGGGCTGGCAGGAGCTTGGCAGCGACTCAGCCTCCCTCAGGCTGGATATGTGGTGAGGGAGCAGAGAAAACCCTCTCTCTTCCCTCTGGAGAAGGGGGTTCTCCAGCCATACCCCTCGCCCTGGGGACAAGGACCCCCAAAGGCACCGGGGGCCGAAGGGAGCACAGGGGGTGACCCAGCACGCTGTCCCCGGGGAGAGCGGTGGGAACCTCCCGCCGGCGCCTGGGCGCGGAGCCGTGCGGCGATTAGCGGGGAAGAGCCCTGCAGCCCCGCCGCTGCGCGGGGAGAATTAGCAGTAATAAGTCATGATCATCCCCTGATGACGAGCACTTAATGTGTGCCGGTTCTGCTATCAAAGTGCCTCTTAAACCCCAATCGCCCTGTCGATAGCGATGGCAGCGGCTGATGGATCCCCAGTCGCCCGGCCGCCCGGCCAGGTCGCTCCCGGCATGCCACAGGCGGGAGCATCGATTTCCCACAACTGCAAAGAGGCAAATATTTGAAAAGTGATAAATAAGGGGAGCTGCCGTCTCTGCTGCGCACGTCAGCGCCCGGGATTAAGGCAACGAGGTGAGACTGCCCAATTAAATCCCAATGAAAATGGCCGCAAATTCAATTTTTCCCTTTGCCCATATCCATCCCAAGGGCTGGTGGGGGGAGGGGGGGGGCCCTGATAACACGGGATTCATCGATTGCCACTGCTGGGAAGAAATCTCTCTGAATTCAATTAGTTGGGAAAACACAAGGGGCATCACAGGGAACAGGGCTGTGACTGTGCCTTTGTCATACCCCAGGGAATAGAACACCAAGCACCTGCTGTGAATCACCAGAGGACCACTGGACACAGTGGTGACAGCACCCATGGGCGGCCACACTTGTTTTGAAACCCTTGAGGGTCACCCCAGGTTGGGCACCCCACCAGCATCTGCAGGACACGGCGGCAGCTGTGTGGAGGAATCAAATATCCTGCTCCCTCCCCGGCACTGATGGCGACTGACAGGGAACAGCTCCTGTGAAGCAAACCGTGCCCCTGAGCAGTGCCTGGCCAGTGCTGACCGGCACGTAGCAGAGCTGGCCCTCTGTGGGTGCTCAGCATGTCCGTATAGGCTGGGGAGCTGGGATGCCAGGGCTGGGGGCTGCAGCTGAACCCCAGCCCCTTCTTCCAGAGCTCCAGCGCAGAGGGATGACCCTGCCGGGATGAACAGCCATTATGTCTCATCGCCTTGGAAACCAAGAGGCAGCTCTGAGGAGCCTCTCAATCTCCTGTTTCTCCTTCTCTTTTTAGCTGAGCCCCATGGGAAGAGGACAGAGGGATTTGGGGATTTGGGGATTTGGGGATTTGGGGATTTGGGGCTGGGGACAAGCCCAGGCTGTGCCACTGGGTGCAGGCATGGGGACTGCCTGTCCCTGCCAGCCCCTGGGCACCCTGCTACCTGCTACCTTTCTTGGTTTCTCCTCCTGTGTGTGAGAGGTCCTCCAGTAAGGCACATGATACTCATACTAGCCTAAATAATGGGGGAGTCTCGCTTTGTCTCCACATTGGAGGCACAGAGGGGAAAATGTGTATTCAACCAGTCCCTGCCGCTGTGGAAAAGAGACTTGTGGTGGTGGGTGAAGAAAAGGCTTCCCAGCCCCAGAGCCATCAGCCCCACTGGGCTGTGGAGATGGGTTTGCTAGGGCTGGGGAGAGCAGGTACCAGGGTCCTTGCAGGGGTGGCAGTGTCCTTGCAGCCCCATTCCTCTGCCACCTTCCCTGGAGCGTCAGCCTGCACCAGTGGGGACAGGAGCCCAAAGGCTGCAGTGGGGGGCTGGAGGTGACAGAACGAGAGCTGTTGGGACAGAGGACCTCCCCAGCCAGCACACCCCTCCTCTGTGGCACAACAAAGCCCGTGCACGGAGCAGGGCCAGTGGCCAGCAGCCTTCACCCGGGGCGGGCAGGGACCACTGTCCTGCTCCCCGGGAGTCCGGGGCCGCTGTGACGGCTGGGATGGGGCACTTGCCCGGACAGGGATGGCAGGACGGGGCTGGGAGGCGCCGGGGCAGATGTGGGCTGCTCTGCCTCGGGAAATGTGCTTTTGCCGGCTGCAAGCACAGCTGGGACCGGCTCGGGGCTGCCCCNTTCCCTGCGTGGCATCCGAGTGCTGTGGGGAGCAGGAGCACAGCCTGCTGGCTGCCGGCTGCACGGCCCGGCCCCCGACTGCTGCCTGCCTTCCGGCGGGAGCCGGACCTGCGCAGGGCATCCCTGCGATCCCCAACAGAACATCCCGCGGCCCCATGAAGGGAATCTCCACAGCCCGCCTGCTGCAGCCCCGCCTGCGATGTCTGACGTGCTGGCTGCCCCCACGCCCAGCCCCACCACGCCCAGAGCACCCCAGGCAGTGGGACAGGCCAAACCCCCAACTAAATGGTGAGGGAAGGGCTGGAGCGGCCAGCTGGCTCAGAGGATAGGATCCGCTGGTAGCAAGGGGGACAGTGGCTCCATCCTGAGATTGCAGCAGGACCAGTGACACACAGCTGGGGCTTGCCAATAACAGTGGCATCGTGTGTGGGCATGGGGCCAGCATCGCCTCAGCTGGCAGGGAGCAGGGTCAGGGCACGTCTCTGCCTCCCGCTGCCACTTGCCTCCAGCCCTATAGCACCACGTTGCCTGGTAGCCTTCCTCCTCCTTTTCCTTCTCCTCCCTGCAGCCCAGTGAATGTCATGTGAGTCTGAACAGGAGTGGAAGTGGAGGGACAGGGTTGCTGGGGACAGGCTTACCTGGCAGAGGGGTTAGGGGTCACGATGCAGTGCGGAGCCTCTCCTGGAGCACTGGGGGGTGGGAAGGAGTCCATGCAGTCCTGACACAGGCAGATGGTGGCTGACGTATGTTGCTGCTGCCTCTCCCCTCACACACACTTCTGCTGAGCCCACAGGAGCAGGTAGAGCCCCTCTAGCTGGGCTTCTCCCTCCTGCCTGAAACGTCCTGAAGCAAATCTGCACCCCCAATTCTCCTGGGCCCTGGTCTGAGACTTGATATTCTGCCCACTCCCCTACACACATTGGCAATTAGAGCATAATTGTAATATTTGCATATTCATAACAGCTGAAATTAATCGCATTTGCATAATGGTAATGAAAGGGACTTCATTAATTACCGTTTTTTTCTTGGGATTCTGCATGTAAGTTGATTCCATTAGGCAGGTTGAGCTGTGGTGGGTGCAACGGTGGAATGGGAGCTGAGTCACTGAACTGGGGATGGAGCTATGAGGAACGATGGCCACTGCCACGCTGCCTGCCCCAATTCACTGTGCCCCATGCCAGGCTCAGCTGTGCTGTGGGGACTTGGGCCGTGACTTCCTACCTGTGTCCAAACCCAGTGGCTTCCCCTCGTCTCTCCTGCGGGCACTGCAGGGATGGCATCCTGCTCCATGTGCTCAGCTAGGGTGACTGCTGCCAGCCCCTGTGCCTGGGGGTCCCCTGTGTATGGGGAGAGCTGGGCGGCTGCTCACAGCAGTCAGGAGATCCCTCTGCTGCCCCAGGGTGATGTCCAGGGAGACCTAGGCAGTGGGGCCAGCCGGTGTGAGCAGATGCTTCCCACTGCATCACCTGTCACTGCAGGGCCCTTCCCAAGGGATGCACGAGCTTGGAGCCCCACAGCACAGCCCCGCTTGCCCTGCGCTCGGCCAGCACGGCTCCCTCCTGGCAGGGATGGAGGGGTGGGCAGAGGAGCTGGAGGGAGGAGCAGGGCTTTGCTGGCACAGCCACACCAGAGCCAGGCAGGAGCGACAACCCCGCCCAGGGAGCTCTGGCGACAGCACGTAGTGGCCCCTGGGTGACTGTCCATCCCTGAAGAGCGAGCACCCTCCTCTGCTTCCCAGCCCACCCGTGTGTGCATGGCCAGTTCAGCCCCATGTGTGCTGGTGCCAGCAGCAGCTGAAATAATAAGCACGCACCAGGTTTGGGGGAACCGGCTCCGCAATGGTGCTGGGAAGTGACAGGTTTCGGTTCGGCCCCGGCCATGTGCTGCGTGTGGACAGCCCTGCTCTGCTCGGGAGGACGGTCCAGCCTCAGGGCACCTCTGCTCAGCTCCGGGTGGGGAGAGGCTTTCCCGAGAGACGGAGCTCGTTGACTCCTTATTGATGACTCTTTCCCTCCTGCACGTCTGGGGAAGAGACCTGAGGAATAAATCAGTGCAAGAGACAGATTATGGCAGCTAAAGACTCCAAATGAGATGATAATTGCCGTGGTAATGACAACGAAGACCTGATGCTGCCGATAAGGAAACATCTCTTCTGCTCTTGCCTGGTGCCCGGACAGGGGTTTGGCACAGGAGCACGGATGAAGCTGTCCCCAAGGACACCAGGGCCAGGCAGCGCTGGGCTGTGCCCAGGGCAGGGGCTGGGTGCCCACGGCGGGGGTGGTCGGTGCTGGTCCCCACAGAGGCAGGGACGGGGGTGTTGGGGCCAGGCGAGGGGCCCGAGGTGGGCAGCCCTGGCAGGGCTGTTTGTCTGGTTCTCCCGCCGGCTGCATGTCAGCTCTAATTAGGCAAACTTCTGTATTCATTGCGAGCCCAGCCAGCGGAGAATTCCACAATTGAATTTTAATGCCCTAAAAACACATTACAATCAGCCTGATTAATTAAGAGATGGCTTAACATGGTGACCGGGCTGCAGCGGGCTGTGCTGGGGAGGGGGGCCACAAGGACTGGCTCCTGCGCCCCACGGCGTGGGGCACGGGGCTGAGTGTGCTGGGGCCGGCATTGCTGGGGCTGGTCACTGAGCACCGTGGGGCTGTGGGAGGGGGTGAGAGCCAGGGGCTGGCTGTGCCCTGGAGATGCTGGGCTGCGTAGGATCCCTGCGCCTCCAGGCAGGGAAGGGCTGAACTCAGACTTCGCGCACTTCCTCAGCCTCGGTTCAGCCAGGCACGCAGCAGTGGGAGCACCCCCTTCCTTCCCTGCTTTCCCCTGTCAGGTTGGCCACTGCGGCCCTGCTGAGTGCCACTTCCCTGTGTTCCCACTGTGTCTCCACTCTGGGCGTGGGGACTGACACTGTGCCATGCCACTGCCATGAGCAGGGCACTCCTGGGGGGAACCCGCTTGCTTTTGTTTGCCAGTGAACTGCTGGCAAGCTGGCAGGCTCCTATTAATTACTAATAGTTAATAACTAATAGATACTATTAATAACTAATTATGAGCTGGGAGGTTCCGATTAATTTTTATCTGCAGTGTTTCCCTGGGGTGCCAGCGATGCTGGCTAATGGGCTGCTACTTCCCTCACGGCAGCTCTGCCCTGCTCCCAAGCCACTGCTTGATGTCACAGTGCTGCGCCCAGCCCAGTTCAGGCTGTGTCCCCACATATGTCACTGCTTGGGGTGGCCACACCAACCCAACGGGACACTGTGGGGTGAAGCACCCCCAGGGGAACCCTTCCCCTGCATCCCACCATGGGTGCTGTGAAGTGGGAGTGATCCCTGGAGACCCTTTCTGGGTTGAATTCCACAGGGTGCCCCTGGTCAGGGAGACGTTTTGGCCAAAGCCCATCCTCCTACAGTGTAGTGAATGGAAAAGGGAGGAATCCATAATCATGATGTAAAGGAGAGGGTGCAACCAGCAGGATATCAATCAGAGGGAAAGTGATAAAGGGAGCCTCTTGACAGGAGGAGCCAGCAGTAGAGGGAGGGATGGTGGCAGCATCATGAGGCCAAAAGAAATTTTGGCACGGTGATAAATCCTGGAGCGGCTGGAGCCTCTCGAGCACTAATGATGAGGCAAAAACACCAGCCACGTTTAACAAATATTTCTGCTCTGTATTTGGAGAGAAGCAGGACGACATGCTTGAATTGTACAAGAGTGATGAAACCATCTATTAATTACTGCCGGGAATGTTAAACAACATCTGCCAGCTCAGCGGGCCCAGGCACCGCCTGCCCTGGCCTCCTCCAAGAGCTGGAGGAGAATTTGGCCTCCTCATTAATTTCCTGTGAAATCTTGGAATAGCAAGAAAATCCTGGTCAGCTGATGGTGAGCCCACCCATGCTGGCAGCTGCAGGAATGCAGGGGTGCTCAGTCCTTAACTTGACTCTGCTGGGATTTATGTCATATTTGCACCCAGTTCAATCCTTCTTGATGAAGAATAGCCATAAGCTGGCAAAGGTTGGACTTTTGTTTCCCATAACTTGGTATATAGATTTTCTTACATCCATGTGTTTTTGGAGGCTGCAAGAAAGTGAGGCCTGAGCTGGACAATGTGCTCATTAAGGCATCCTGCAGGAATCTTTGTCACAGCTTTGGGAGGGACAGCCATCTTTCCCTGCATCTCCCACGCGCTGTGCAGTGCCTGCAACCAGAAAAACGGAGGGGACAGAAGGACAGAGGGAATAAGGGGACAGGGGAATGGAGGAGATAAGATATGGAGGGGCTGGAGGGATGGAGGGGAAGGACCAGACCAGGAAGAAGAAATAGAAGAAGAAGGCAAATATGAAGAAGAGGAAGAGGAGGAGAAAGGGGGTCCAGGAGGGGAGGACCCCCCAGGACCAGGGCAAGCCCCAGCTATGGCACAGTCCTGCTGCACCCCATCATTAGCAGCCAAGGTAGCTTCTTCATATTAGGAGGTGGAAACTGAGTGAGTAGCAAAGGTGGTTGAAGGGCACAGCAGACTTCGATGGCAGAAAACAGGTGGCACAGCAGCAGAAAGACACTAATTAACAAATTAACTCTGTACAGCATGCACTGACCAGGGTAAGCAGAGGAGGACTTGGCAGAGTGACAGTCCCACCAAGGAGCCCCCAGCAGGCACCAGGGCTGCCACCTCCCTTCGGTGCCAGGTCCTTGAGTCCCACTGATGCCCATGGCCATGAAAACAAGGAGGTCCAGGAAATTCAAGTGGGTAGGGAGGAGAGCTGGGGATGCACATGCAGCCAGCCAGGTCACACCGCTCAGCAAAGCCTGCCTCAGCACCAGGGAGCTCGGAGGGACACCCCAGCAGGGGCTGGGGCTGACAGGGCTCAGGGCACAGCCGTCGTGGGGATACACTGGGCTTGGGGACACGGGTGGGGAGGCGGGGCTGGGTTGGAGCTGGATCCTGTGGAGAGGCTTTTCATCTCTTGGCCCCTTTGCATCCCGAGGGCATGGGTTTAAGGAGGACTGGTGAAAAATTGTGAGATTTAACACAACAAAGCTCCTGCAGCTGCCTTCACAAGATGTTGGGTCACATGTGGATTATTTTTCCCAGCCTTCTTCCACACACAAAGAGGCTAGAATTTACTCACTTTAAACGCCAAAATCCAAACACGGCTGCAAAATATTGGGGTGCTTTAGAGGAGAGAAGAAAGCTTGAGGGGAAGGGATGCCTGGGATACCCGCTCCCAGCCCGAGCCCTGGATTCCCTCATACAGCCACAGGGTGCAGGGGGAGTGGGACAGGTCTGGGGGTGCCCAGGAGGGACAGGGGTAACAAGTGTCAGTGGGATGGTGCCATCCAGCCACCCCAGCCCACAGCACTTCATCCCTCATGGCCCCCAGCATGCCAGCTGAGCCACCTGGGAGCCTGGGACAAGCAGTTAAAACACATAAATGTCAATTTAAATTAAAACATGTTTCATAAAGGAGAAAGATAAAACCTTCCCTGCAGCACAATGAGATGAGAGATTTATGGGGTACTGGGAGGACTGGTGTCCCCACTTCAGTGGGCTCAGGGTGGGGGACTGGCTTGGCTACCGCCGTTGGCACCGTGGGGCATCCCAAGGCACTGCCACCTCCCCATCCCAGCCATCACAGAGGCCAGAGCTGGGTCTGCGATGAAATGTCAGGTCAACAATAAAATGTGCAGGAGCTACGTTTTCTTCAGGCTAATAAAATTCCTGGGCAGCTGCAGAGATGCTTGGTACAGAGCTGCCTTCCCTCTCCAGTGCCCCCTCCTCATCTTCCTCGGGGACACGGGGGCCCATCTGACCCCATGCTCATTGTGTCAGCTCTGCACACAGAGGGTGCTGAGCACAGGCCCCAGCACCAGTGTGAGGCACAGGTCCAGAGCTGTGTCTGCCACGGCAGGGAGTAAATCCTCTGCGTCCTGTCAAGGTAAAGTGACAAAACACTGTCCTGCAATGCAGGAACCGCAGTTATAACACGAGAAAATCAATGCAACATATTACCAGAGACATAAAGATGCTATTAATGCTTCAGCGCAGAGCCCTCAGCTTTGCCTGCCGTCGCAGGGCAGGTTTACATGAGGGCTCTGTGCATTCCCATCCAGCTGCCCAGGTCACCCACATGCTGGGGCTCAGTTCTGTATTTATCCACTGACACCCCCAGCCAGCAAAGCTTTCCTGCTCCCACACACTGACTCCTGGGCTTTGACCCTGCCAGGGGCCTGGGCTCCAGCTGGAGATGCAACCAGGACTGCCAGAGCCGGGGCGATGCATGGCCTCAGTGAATGCCTGTCTGAGGTGCAAGGACCCAGTGAGGCTGCAGCCCCAGGCCAGGCAGGAGCCACCTCTCGTTCTGGGCATTCCAATGACTGTGCAGCTCTGCCATCCACCCCCCTGCACTCAGGCACCTCCTGGAACAGACTGAAGAGGAGGACAACCCCTATGCTCCACAGAGTGAGGCCACAGGACATGTGTAAGGTGCAGCGCTCCCCTGGCATGGCGGCTGCAGGCAGGGAGCAGTCTGTCTCCTGGGGACGTGTGTGCTGAGGACGTGGATGCCACTCCCTGCAATTGGCAGTTTGGATTATTACTGAGAAGTTGAGTCTACTTCTAATTGATTAATCAATATCTTTAATTGAGTTGAGACTCCATAGTGGGTAGCTTCACCACTGTTATCCCCTCAGCCGGCACTGCCCTGACCTCCCACCAAAAGCCTGTTGCTGTGGCTAGCCTCTGCCCAGGCTGGGCTCCCAAAGGACAGCGAATTCCTGGGGCGTGGGGCTGCAGAGGGCTACTGCAGCAGTCACAGAGGAGTCGGACCATGCAGGGCTCCCCCGGCACGGGGTAGGAGGCCCAGGAACAAGCTCAGCACAGGGGGCTGCAAAATGTCCACAGCTCATGGTACCCGTTCCGCCAGGCAGGGCACAGCCCCTGGCCACGGGCCGGACAGGACACGCACCCCACCTGCAGCCTGCGAGTGCGCCTGGGGACACACGGAGCACGGCGGATGGGGCCTGGGAGCCTACGGGCGCCGCCGGGGTCAGACTCCTGCACGCCCGAGCCACAGCTCTGCAGAAGCGGAGACGAACATTTTATGGTAAAATATGCAGAGCATGGGACAAAGGGAGAGAGGGTTTCTCGCATAATGAGACGCTGTCAGAGACAAGCTCCCCAGGAAACCAATTAAGAGGGCGCTTTGCGCGTGTCAGGCCAACACCTGGCAAAACCCCCTTTCCCAGAGCGGATTCCAGCCGCGCGGTGCCACGCGCCCCCAGCACGGCCCTGTGCCGCAGACCCTCTGGCGAAGCCGGGAACCCCGCGCGTGTCGCCGGCAGCGC
>WEIT01011908.1:93705-151129 GCA_013389985.1 Dryoscopus gambensis | reverse complement strand
GGAGGCGGCCGTGCACTACGCCAGGGCTGTGGGCTGCCCCAGGTAGGTGCGAGGCGGGACCCCCGCTCCGGCCTCGCCCCCGGCCCCGCGGCTGCCGGGGGTCTTCCTCTGCTGCCCTCCAGCTCCAGCGCTGCGCCAGAGCGGAGCTCGCCCTTTGTCCCGCTGTGCCTCTCCCCGCCGGGTCACGGAGCCTCTCCCGGGCAGCATCTCGTGCTCGGCTGCGTCGGGCCGGAGCCAGCTCGGGGCAGACCCCGCTGTGCGGGGCCGGACCCTCAGCCTGCTCGCTGGAAGCGGACCCAGAGCTGCCAGGCACGAGCCTGACCCTGCCCTTCGCAGTGGAGGCTCTTGTTCTCACCTCCACACAACAGTCCCGAGGATAATCCTCCCTTTTTCCTCCCCAATTGCACCAGTCGTTTCCCCCAGGATACCACAACAGTTGCTTTATTGAGGCCACGCTGACTCCAGCACAGCAGAGACACCGTAAAAGATGCAATTAGCCTGGCACAGCTCCCTTCAGAAAACCAACAGGGCCCTTTTATTCCACTTACTTTGCACCATTCTTTCCCATTGAAACTCAGTCCAAAGCCCTGTGCAGGGCATGGGCCAGGCAGGCCAGAGGCTGCCCAGCGCCACTTGCACACTAGAGGCAGATGGAAAAGGTTTTTGTTTCTACTGTTCATCTTCCCCCCATGGTGGCTGAAGATGGCCTGGCCCTTGAGCTCTTCGTGGCAGGGCAGTGCAGCACGGGGCACTGTCCCCTCCCTGCCCACAGCCAACAAGCAGTGACACCATGCATGGGGCAGGACCTGGCAGAAGCAGCACGCCAGGTGCCCAGGGTGCTGGGCTGGGGCCCCCCAAGGAGTGAGACCCCAAGAAAGGTCCAGCCTCAGGGTGAAAAAGCTGAAGGCAGTTGGCAAAAGAGGGAAGAAGCAAGGTCTGTGATTAATCAGGCAAAGGGTTCAAAGTCACCCCTTTTGTGTAGTGAGGTGGGATGGTGCATATTTGTGTCCTGGCTGGCAGCTGGCTGGCTGCTGTTCTGCCTCTCTGCTGGAGAGATGGCTCCTCTTACCTCCTTCTATGTTTGGCCCCCTTCTCCATCAGCAGAGGAAAGAGTATTAGATCAGGGTAGCTGCTTGCAGGTGGTGATCTCTCTGTGCCTGTAGGATTCATGTGATGGCTGGGCGGGTTCCACTGGGCACAGACCGGGCTGCAGTGGCAGGTGAGATGGAAACCACCTTCATTGAGAATCTCAGATACACTGCTGACCTCCTGTCCCAGGTAAGTGGGGAATGGGTCCTGCTTTGTGTGTGTAGCTCTTAGGACACCTAAGATGGGGAATGCCTGGCATGGGGAAGTTATGCTTCCTGCTGCAGAGCTGACAGGATGCTCTGCAGGGTGGCATTACTGTGTTACAGGAAGACATGATTGGACTGTTGGAGCCTATTAACAACCGCATCACTGACCCTCGCTACTATCTGAACACCCCACACCACGGTAAGCCAGACACGAACAGTCTCCTTCAGAGGAGAAGGATCTCCAAATCTGAAAGGCAGCAGGTTGCCTCACCAGCAGGGAGATCCTGAGGGAGCACAGTTGATGAAGGGGGGTCTTGGGGCTTCTCTGCGAAGCTTCCAGCCTGGGGGCAATGGTCTCTCATTTTTTGCCCCCTTAGCTGCTGCCATCCTGGAGAAAGTGGGACGGCCCAACCTGAAGCTGCAGCTGGTGAGTCAGCATTGAAGCTCTCCGTAAGGGAAACTTGCACAGGTCCACTGGGGAGTTATGGCGGCCATGGGCTTCTTATCCCCTCCTGGGGACATGGGACAGGGAGCATAGCACAGCTGTCCTTAACTACACCCCCTATTTTCCTCTCTCACCCCCAGGACCTTTTTCACTGCCAGATCATGGATGGCAATTTGTCACGCAACCTGGAGACGTACTTCCCCCTCATCGGTAACGCCCTGTGCCTGACCAACTCCACTGCAGCCACTGGGCAGGAGTGGCTTTGACAGGGGGCCCTCCTTCTCCAGGCTCTGCTGTAGCTGGCTGGGGGTGTGGGGCTGCTCTTGTCTCATGGCCAATGAAGGCTGCAGGCAGGGCTGCCTTGGGCACGGGTTCTCCCCTTCCCTCCCTAGGTCACATCCAGATTGCACAGGTGCCAGGGCGGCACGAGCCCGATAGCCCTGGGGAGTTGAACTTCCCCTACCTCTTTGAGCTCCTGGAGTCCCTCGGCTACACTGGCTACGTGGGGTGCGAGTATGCTCCAAAGGGTGAGTGGGCCTGCAGGTCTGAGCCCCACGGGCAGCTCCAAGCACAAAGGAGCTGGCTGGGTACTGTGCAAAGACAGGCAGGTCCTGAGGGGTGGAGGTAGTGGGGGTGAGTCCCTACCTAGGGATGAGAGCTCTGTCCTGAACACAAGCTGCTCCAGCTTCTCCAGCTGCAGCAGGAGACCTTGTCTGTGACTGCAGGAGACACCCTGGAAGGTCTGGGCTGGCTGCGATCCTACTGGGAAAGCCGAGGGCTGCAGCATGGTGGGACCAACAAGACAGCCAATTAAAACTAGAAAACCATGACAATAAAAGACAAAGCAATGGCTTAACAGAGGAGCATGTGTCTTCTCTAGGACTAGGGGAGTGTGGTGGGTGGAATTACTCCTAGAGTGAGGTTAGGAGCATCTATGTCATATTTCCCTTCCCCAGGCTCTACTGGGCCAGCCCAAGCTGTTGGACTCTCATCAGGACAAGTACCACCTGCAGCATGTTAGATTTAGGGATGGCTCAGGCACACAGAGAACTTTCACTTCCAGGCTGCAAGGGTGCCCAGGGAGAGGTTTCCAGTCTCCCCTAGTAAGGGGAGCATTCCAGCTGGTGCCTGAAGTTGTGGGAAGAACACTCTGGAGTTCCAGGTACTGAAGTTCTCAAGGCTGTTGCCAGTGCCCAGCACTGACTCTGCAGCAGGGCTGCAAGTGAAGCAAGCAGTCCCCTCCCAGGCTGTCCAGTCCAAGGTAACAGGCTGGGGGCTGCCTGCCCATGGACACGCAAGGCTGACTCCCCTGCTGCTCCTGCTCCAGAGCAAGTACCAGATTCCAGAGCAAACCCAGCTAGCCCCATAGCCAGGGCCACTGTGCATCCTCTACAGGCAGCTTTCCAGAGCCTACAGTGACGGAGCAGGGATCTGGTTCAGTTTATTTCACAGATATACCAATGGCTCAAATGTACACCTCCATAAAACCTTCCTGTGATCCAGTTCACCCTTCCTGTCCCATTCACGCTCTCCTGAGGAAAGCAAAAGGCCAGAAGCAGTTGTCCTCACTGCCAGGAGCCCTGCAGTCAGGAGTATTTCCTCCTAAAGCCAGAGCACTGTGCACTGCTGCCCTGGGCAGCAGATGGTGCCATGTGTGCTCCTCAGTGCCTTCCCAGCAAGCAGAACTCACCTATGGATGCCAAAGCCATGTCCCTGAGAGTCGCTCTGCTTCAGCCAGGCTGCAGCAGCCACATTCCTGCCCTTGCTGTTTGCTTCAAGGCCATTCAGTATCAAGCCCACTGAAAACAGCACACGAGGGCCATGCCAGCCAGCCAGCGCTGAGGTGCACATCCCCAGGCTCCTCAGGTCAGTAGCCATGTGTGCCACTGGCAGTGCAGCCTGCAGTGCCTGCACACAGGTCCCCCCAGAGACCTGTTCTTCCCCATGGTCACCAATGGCACGGCCGTGCCGAGGTTGGAATACGCGTTGCTCCAGGACGTGGGTGCCAGTGCTAGAGCAGACCCGTCCACAGGTTGAAGCAGGCGGTGTTGATAACTGACTCCAGGTGATGGTATGTGGACACGAGCTGTGGCAGAGGACTCTCACTGTTCTGGGGCTGCACTGGGAACGGCTCCCGGAAAACCACGGTGAGGCTCTGCCAAGAGGGAGGACAGGGTCAGGAGACAGGATGCAGACAAGCACTGTGCAGCCCCTAGCCCAGGTGTGTGGACACTTTTCTGGCAGTGTTAGGCAAATACTGGGAGAAGTCCCAAAATGCCAATGGCACAGAACTAGTGCCTCCTCCTGTGCCAGAGTATATTTGAGCCTCCTCCCAGTTTTTCTGGTGGAAATTCGGTGCAAAGACTTGCCCACTCTGTCCCAGCTCTCATGCATCTGCAGTTACACCAGTCCTGGCAGCAGCCACAGGAGAGGAGGGGATCCTACTGCCTCCACAGTAATAGGAGCTTCCAGGGAAATTAGAGGGAAATTTCTTCTTCTAAGGCAAAGAGTAGGAGTGCAACAAATGGGGAAGGGGAGGAGATTAAATGTAATAACTGCAATCCTAAAAATAAATGCTGCCTGCTCCACTCCGATTAGTGACTGTACTGACAAGGCAGGGCAAAGGCCGAGGGGAGTAGGGAGCAGGCAGAGGTTGCAGGAGCTGAAGCAGAACAAAAACGTGAGTGACTCAGTGCACTCAGATCAGCATCATAGAGGCAAGACAGGGACGGGATGTTCTCCTGCGTTGAAACGCAGCACATCCAGTAGCCAGGATCCCTAATAAACTGGTAAAGCCATGAGAAGAGCTATGTAACCACAAAACAGCAAATGTACCACTATCATTTAAGAGGGAAAATGAAGTGATTTGTGAGCCCAACTCCAGCAGCGTGCAAGGCTTCAGAGCAGGCTGGGAGAGACAGAATTGTGAGGGAAATGCAGCTCAGTGTTACCAAAGTGATGTGCTAACACTAAAGTTCTCTTTGATAAAGTAGTATTTCTAGACAAAGAAATCATGGTACATCTTATCTGCGATTCAGGAAGGATTTGATGTGGTGCCATGTGGGAAATTTAGGTAAGCTGAAAAGATAGGAATTAACTAAATAATTATTAGGTGAGAACATGGCAGTGCTGAAAGGGGAAATAGCAGGCTGGAGAGAGGTTACAGATAGAGTTCCTTCAGGACAGGCTTTGGGACTCACATTGCCTAGTACTTTAACAAGTCTGGTACAAAGATGAGGAGTGTGCTGATAAAATTTGAGGCACTGATACAAAAGAGGATTGGGATAATGCAAAAAAAAACCCCAGACCCTGAGAGAGTTTTGAGAGGCCACAAGAATGGGATGAATGCTAAGCACAAAATACAATGTTATGAAAACAAAGGATTTCTGTTACAAAATGGGAGTCACTGGGAGAGGGAATGGAGGGTCTGGGTAGATCGTATCAATGACCACAAGGTGACACTATGACCATCAGGTGGCAGGAGGCACTGAGCAGCCTTCCAGTGAGCACCACCTCTTCTGTCTCCACTACCTGCTTTTCAGATGGAATGTGATTTATTTTATACGGCATCAGTTACTCTGCAGTCTCTGCAGAAGCCTTGAAGCCTCTTGTAAATCCCGTGCTCTCACACGAAGCTGCATTCCCTGTGACCCACCCTGTACCCTGCCTGGGAGCACAGCTGAAAGCAAAGTATTTTTGCCCTTAACTTCAGTGAAGGCAAAGGCCTTTGCAGGTTTGCTGGGACCCTGACAGTGCAGGTCCCCTTCCTTTCTGCCCAGGCAGGAGCAGCCCACAGCACTGGTGACCCCTCCCAGACAGACCCAATGTGATCTGATTTTGGACTGAACACAGAAGGACTGCTTAGCCTGGATAGAGAGACAGCTGAGAAAATGATCCAAAAGCAATCCTGTGAAGGAAAAGAGGATCAAGTGCTCACTGTTTTCTAATACAAGAACAAAGGGGCATCACATGGAAAGAACAGTAAGAGCTTCAAAAATAAGCCAAGGAAGTTCTTCACCTAGACTGCAACTGCCTCATGGAGCTGCAAGTCAGGGGAAATCATGGATGCCAGAAATTAACCAAAGGAAATGAAGCTATGGAGGGCTATTGAATAAATGCAAAGGCCACTTCTAGCTCAGGATGGGCCTAAGTTACTGATTTTCAGATGTTGGGACAGTATTTAAGAGAAGCATTACACGATTCTTGACCTGGTCATGTTCTCATGCACACCTGCCCTTGGCCACTGCTGGATCTATCTAGACAGATTCCTGGCCTGAGCCAATACAGCTGTTGTTCTGTTCCCAAGGACTCACCGTTTTTCCTGAATGAGAATCAAGAAACACAAGAACAAAGCAATCTGTGAACTTCTGGTTGAGCACGACCTGTCAGGAGAGTCACAGAGCACGTTAGAAAGGAGCCAGTACAGAACCCAGGGCAGGGAAATGGGGACAGAGGCTGGAGGTGGGCAGTGAGCTGTGTCTTACCAGATACTGGGTGCCGGTTTCAGCATTGTGGAAGTGCCGACAGCTCTGGGGAAAGCGGCTCAACAGCACCTTGATGAGGCTCTGGTACCAGGAGACTGTCATGGTGAGGAAGCATTCCTGCAGGCATGGAAAAGGCCTGATTTTCAGCCTCCCTCTAGCTATGGCACCAGCAGCCATAATGCTACAGCAGCCTTCAGACCCCAAATCAGATGCAACCCTCACAGCCCACTGAGGATGCTGACCGAGGGCTGTTCACTCTCTACAGACAGGTCCATGCAGTCTCCCCATTCCCCTGCCAGCTAGGAGCTGTTCATGCCTCTACCTTCCCACCAAGCAGGAAGAGATGTGCACTGCAGGCCCCTTCACCTGGCACCCCACTCCATCCCCAGAGCAGAACAGCACCTACTGTGCACTGTGCCCCCATTCCTGCTGCTCACCAGCTGGGGGTCGACATCTGCAATGGATTTCCCATGCACGGCGTCGAGCAGCTCCTCCAGCTCCACCAGGGAGAGCTTGCCCAGCTTCAGCTTGTCAGAAGCCAGAGGCTCCAGAAGGAAGAGGCGCTTCCAGAGGTTGTCCCTGCGGCAGTGGCACTTGGCCAGCTGCACCATGCTGCTAAGCTGCTTCTGGGCTGAGGCCACCTCAGAGGCCAGCAAGGGGAAGAGCGGTGAGGTGTAGAAGAGCCCTGGCCCCAGTTTGACCTGCGTGCCCCCCGCGTAGAACTCGCTGCTGTCCTCCACATCTTGCCACAGCTCCTGCTCTGCCAACGGCTGCTGGCCCAGGCTCGGCTCCGGCTCCGCCGCCTCCCAGGCCGCCCGGCCTACCACAGGCTCCAGCACTTCCCGCTGCAAGCGCGGCAGCTTCTTGAAGCGTCGCATGTCAGCCGTGAGCCGTGGAAAGAGCTCCCGCTGGCTTGTCATGATGACGTAGAAACGCAAACTGGGAGCAAGGAGACATTTGTGACCTGGAGAAGGCTGCTCCCCTCTCAGCTGCACTGCAGATGAACCACAGGCCCCTCTGCCCCTGTCAGAAAGGGTGCTTCTCTGCCCAGGTTCTCACAGTGATCCTCCCCAGACACCAACAACTCTGCCTGTGCTATTCCAGACAGAACCAGTCCCTCCCAGAGCTCTCCTCCTCAGCCAGGAGGCTTTGCTGTCACCCCAGTGCTCACCGGAGCATGCGTCTCTCTGCCTCACTCTGCTCCTCAAACGGTGCTGCACTGTGACAAACCAGGAGGGACACATCGAAGTCATCATGATGACGCAGACCTTCAGAGTCCTTGTAGGAGCCCGAGCTGGGATAAAAAAGTACATCAGAAAGAAGGAAACCTCACTTTGTTCTCCCAGGGCTCCTGATCACAACAAAACTGTTAGACATGGGGAATTCCACACACAGCAGGACTCCTCAGAAGTGCCACAGGAAATGTCAAATGCACCTGCACACATAAACACCATCCCTGTTGGCCATCTCAGAAGGACTGGCCCAAACTGCTGTCTGGCACTGTGTAGAACAGTCAGCTTTGCCAGCACCTTGGGGCAGTGTTCCCAGGACTGGCAGGTTGTCACCAATCTCCACCGACTCCAGGAATTTGCAGCAGATGCACTCACCTGTTCCAAATAGAGACCAGTGCATATTCGTTCTGCTCTGTGCCCGGCGTTCCCTTCTTGCTGTCATTGCCCATGGCCGGCCGGGCCATGCGCAGGGGTTTCATGTGGTAGGTGTTGGCGTGGTCAGCAATGTAGTTGTACAGCTGGTGTGCAGTGATCATGTTGGTGGGCAGGGCCAGCGTGCCTAGTAGAAAAATACAATGCTATCACAGGAGACACTCTGTGCCTCTCACCTGGGCAGAGCAGTGTCCTCCCACCTACTCCAGGAGACAGAGCAAGCAACCTGCCCCCTCCATAACAGGGCAACAAGGGCTGCCCCTGGAGCTTGGCCCCTCCCATCACCCTGTCATCTCCCTGAATACTCCAAAGGTCAGGTTTATTTGTAAAGGACCTGGAAACCTTTTGCCAAGTTATATGCTGGTGATCAACCTCAGACTGATCACATATTGACCTACATACCTTGGAAAACGTGGTTACGGCCAAATTTGGGGATGTCAGGGTGATGGGCAATGAAATCCTCCAGGAAGCTGGTGAGATGGTAGCCTTGGCGGAGAGTCATGTGGGAGCCCAGCAGGTACTGGTGGACTATGCGCAGGTGGAAATCGTAGCTGAATGAATGCACATGCATGAGGTCCCGCACCTTGTCACACTCCTCCGTGAACAGCATAGAGAGCTGTGGAGGGACAGGGAGTCAAGGCAGGAATGTTGCCAGGCACCTCACACCCTCCTGCAAAGCCCTGCTGACAAGGCATGGCACAGCCAGTGCAGCTACCCCAGCATCAGAGCAGGATGCAGCCTCGTAACACTGCCCTGTGCACGTGCAAGCTTTCCAGGAAAGGCTCAGCAAACCCTCAGACAAGGCCCTGGAAGGCTCTAAGCTTAGGAGAGACACTCTTGGCATATATAAGATGCAGCCTTACTACAGAGGCATGTTGGAAAGGACAGTGTGGTCATGCATGCCTCCTGTCTCAGACAGCCTGGGGCTGGCCAGCCTCTACACAGCCACCCAGTGCCCTTGGGAACAGGCAGGAGACACCCTGACCCTACAAAGGAGAAGAGAGCAGGCAGCCCCAGAGTGTTGTAGAGCAAGGCACAAAGGTATAAAGGAACCTTTCTGATGCAGAAAGTAATCTCCTCTGGCAAAGGACAGCCAATCATGTTCACAGATCCCTGTCCCCATTCCACTTCCTTTTGTTCCAAGGGAAGCAGAGAGCTTTTGGTTTTCCATGAACTGACTTTTCCTGGAGCAGTCACCTTTGCCAGAATTACTCCTATTCCTCCCCAGTCTGCTCTGTCTTGCTCCCCAGGCTGGGACAAGAGTCATCCTCTTGCCAAACCTCCCACCCCCTTTTAGTGCACTTCAGCTCTGCTCCAGCAGCGCTATGGAGGGCATGTGGCTGCAAAAGGCTCTATGCAGCTCTGCTTTTCCAGGAGGAGGGAGCAGAGCTCTGCAGAACTTGCTATGCTTGAACTGCCCATTCCATTCCAGAGATCACTTGTCCCCACAAAGCATCCCCTGACCCTGAGGAGCACCAGCTGTGCCTGCAAAGCCATTACCTGAGAGTTCACAGACTGGCCCATGGGGATCCGCGAGCACTCCAGCGCATATTGCTTCACACAGAAGTAACAGCCCTGGAGGAGAGAGCACGTGAGCAGAGCACAGCACAGCCTTGGGCCTCTCCAGGGAAGCAGCACAGCCCCCACGCTTCATGCTCTGGGCTGGGGCCCAGACACTCTTGCCCCACGTTCTGTCTCACCTCGTCTGAACCAAGCCAGACCAGCCAACATGTGGCTGAGCACAGAGCAGCCTAACTGCTGCTGAGCCCTTCATTATCCTTCCTCTGGGCAAGTCATACTGCTCTGAGCCCTGCAGAATCATCTCCAGCTGATCCCAGTCTTGCAGGACCGTGGAAGCAGGATGAATGAAGAACTACCTGTCACTGCTGCACTCCTCATCACTCCCTTTGTCACCTCTGAAGACTGTCCCCAAAGCCCCAAAAATCATACTTTGTTTCTTGTTTTCTTACCTGGAAGGCCAACTCCATGAGCACAATCCCACCTGGAAGAGCTCTCTGTAGATGGTAGGTGGCAACAGCAGGGCTTGTGCTCTGGGAAGAGAAGGACAAAGCTGAAGAGGCTCTCTGGCACACAAGGGTGTGAAGCTGCCACAAGGTTCTGTGGCAGAGGTGGCAATAGAGGGGCCTCATCAACTGAGCAATCTCACTGGAGAGGAGAGGAGAAATAGCAGAGCTGACAGTGAAAAGAATCCTAACAAACATAATAAACAGCCTTTGAGAGAACACACCAGACACACTGATCCCTTCACCTCCTGCTTGCTCAGGACAGGGTGTCTCTAGAGTGTGAGACTCTGTGAGCCAGGGAATGATGCTGTCTGTGGAACCTCACTCCCTGCTGCAGTGTTCCCAGACCATTGTGCCTGCCTGATACAGCAGCTATCAGCGACATCCTGACTCAATTCAGAGTTTAGCCACCAGAAAATTAATTTTCCCCTTCTTAACTTCTCTCTTCTCATTTTATCTACAAGGTGTTGTCTTACCCACAGTCCTGCACCAACATCAGCCAAAGGCAGGTGCCAATAAAGTGTTGGAAAAGGGTGAGTAAATGCTATGTGCTCCCATCATCCCTTGGTGATTCCATGAGCCATGGGTAGTTTCTGCTTAACTAGAGACTCCAATGGATTCCTCTTCCAAGTACTTACTTGTTCTGTCTTGTAAGCTCATGTTCACAAAACTCATGTAAGGTCTTACTTGTTCCCAAAACCTTTGGATGATGACCACTATTAGCTACTGCTCAAAGAAACACTCTCCTTAGTTTCAAAACTGGCTCCGAATACTTTCCTTTGATGGTCTCCAGGTGTTGTATTGAGTAAGACAGCAAAGGGTCAAACCCTTTCCAGGTTAGCTTCAATTTTGTACAGCTCTGACTTGTTCCTCCCTAGCTGCCACTTCTTTATACATGAGGAACCTCAGCCTACTCTCATAGTGGAGCCATTCTAGGCTTATCTTCTCTAACCTCTTTAACATCCGCATTCATCTCACTCTAACTAAAGATCCTTCTGCCCTGAAGTTGCCCTTAACCATAGATGCTGAAGATTCTCTGACAGGTAATCCCCCAGAATCTCACCCAAAAGCAGCTATCCTTGCCCTAGGTCATCCTGTTCCTCTTCTGAGCCCCTCCAAGCTGTTACCAGTCTTTTGATATTTGCCCTGGTTCCACCCAGTGCTAGGAGGGGGCTCTGAGGCCTGTAGGAGGGCAAAGAGATCTCATCCAAACTCCCGAAGATGGTGCTGGTCTAGACAGGCTGGCTTTGATGCTTTCTCTGCCCTCCCACATCCTTTCTGCCTGGAAGTTTCAAAAGCCAACCAGAACTGGCCCACTCCATGGCCTGACTTCCATCCCAGTTCCACCCTTTTAACAGAAATGCACTCACCTTTGGACTTCCCTCTGGTTTTGGCTTTGTGTAGGAAAAGGACCCTCTACCCTCCACTCCCATTGCTGCCAGAGCTCGGATTCGGCTTGTGCTACTGGAAATGAGAGCAGAGACAGCCTTGAGCAGGGAGCCAAGACCTGTTGTGTCAAACCGGGGCACAGCTCAGCGTGTCAGCTCTTCTCCAGCACCAGGGCTCCCAGCACGTCACTGACCTGCGAGTGGTGGGTGAGGGTGGCCGCACCTGGACCAGGATGAAGCCCATGCTCTGCAGGTACTGGATGTACTGCTGCAGGAAGGCATTGCACATCTCCTGCAGCCACGGCTCCTCCTTCACCTTGCAGGGCAGTGCTTCTGCCGAGTCACAGCTGTGGCTGCGGTCCCTCCCCGAAGCTGTAGAGTCATTGGAGCGGTGGCGCTTCTGCAAGAGAAAGTTCCTAAGGAAAACTGCTGTGACTCGCCCCAGCAGAGGACACCAGGTACCCTGGTTGAGCAAAAAGTAGATCTCCCTCTGCCAGAGAGCACTAACATCTGGTTCTCCAGGCAATGTCCTAGTGCATGTGCCAAAATGCCAGATCCAAGATCTACCCAGCCATGCACTGACCAAACAGCACTGCAATAACCTGCAGGAAATAGCCTGTGCCAGAATTCACATCTGCCCCCCCTCAAACAGCTTCCACAAAGTGTTAGGGGCTCACAACTGGTTCATACAAAGCTCAGAGCATCAGCTCCTATTGCCATGGTTGAGAGTCCAATCCCCTTATGAATCCTGCTGCCTTCTCAGGATTTCCTAGCAGTTCAGTAGCACTGAAAAGGAACAGTGTTTCCTTCTAAACACTTTCAGTTCTCCTTTTGATGTCCTGAATACTCCTTTTCTTTGTGCTGAGAGAGACTACGGTTTCTTTTCCTGATCTCTCTCCTTTAAGCCTGCGGCTCTGTTACGTGTTTCTATCTGGCTTTCTGCCTATCTGCTCCACCAGCCACAAGGGAGGTCTCTTTACCTGGCATCGCTCCAGCTACTCTCTGACCTTCTCCAAGTCTTTCCAGTTCAGTGCCTTTGCCACAAGATGTTTGGTCTCAAACTTACTGGTCAGACGAAGACATTAATACACTAGTATTTTAGAAAATTTATTAGAATATTACCCATTATACTAACATCCCTTTCTGGCATACTCTAACCAGTGTCTGCTGTACCCAGCTGCTCCCAAATTGAACAAACCACCGAGACGTCTGCTCTGTACAGGCTCTGCAGTGAGTGTACAATACAAGAGGGTTCAAATTTCTCTCCACATTGTGCTGTTTTACTGGGAACCAGATCCCAGCTCCCACAATAGCTCTCATTTCACAGGCTACTCAGGCACCTCTTGAGTTCCTTACAGTCTTTCTCTGTTCTGACCAATCTGAACAGCCCTCCAAGCACTGCAAAGCCTGGCATCTCATACGTCCCAATAAAAGACCTGGATATACTGAACCCAATACACCACCTTGAAACCCTGCTGCGAGGCTCTTCAAATCCAATAACCAATTTCCATTTTGCTCTGTTCCAAAAACAAAGTGGAGTTTTCATTCTGTGATGATACTTTCCCTTTTACTTGCAAGTGTTCAATTTCTGTAGCAACCTCTGCTTAAAGACTCCGTCAAAATCCCTCTGACATTTTGATAAATTACAACAGCCTGTTCTTCCCTTCTGACACACATACAGACTGTGAACAGCCGGTATGGGATCTGCACTGGTTAGGGTCTGTCAGGTTGCAACCTGCTCAGGATACAGCTGGTTTGCTTTCAATTGTTTTGGCTATTTGTTGGGTCCAGGAAAGGTTTACCAGGTCTGGCTGGTGAATGCAATAAGGGAAGTTTTGCTTCCTTAACAGATCAGTACCAGATAGTGCCCTCAATGGCTTCTCTAGACTCAGCCATAAATTCCCTGGGTAGAAAAGGAAATCAGTTTTCTCCACAGATAGTGTGGCTGCAGGAGAAAGGCTTTGAGGACCCAAGGATTTTCTCAGTCTCCATCTTACAGGGGTCAAATTCATCCTGTATTGTAGGAGTGAGGCTAGAGCAGCCCTGTCTTGGGAAAAGACTACTCCTACTACCAGTCCCAAGAAGAGCGGGCTTGGGCTCAGCATGGCTCTAATGTGCAGTGGGAAGCCCATTCCTCAGCCTCCTTCACCCTAAATAATTCAGTCACCAATAAGCACCTTCTGGTGCTTGCTGACACTCACCTTCCCCTCTACCTTGCCCAGCTGGTCAGTCTGGATTTGCTGCCGGAAGGCTGGGTCAAAGAGCAAGGGGGTGGCACAGTAATGAACCAGGCGTGAGGACTGCTTCAGAGTCTCCAGGTCTGCCAGCTGCACGACAGAAGAGGAGCATGGTTACAGCTCACACCCCTCACCGAGGCTGGGAACAAGTTGTCCGTGACACGGCAATGCTGCTCAAATGGAGACAGCTGGGGGATCCCCTGCTTTACAGCCTTTCCAGTGCTGGGCAGCGAGGCCCCACGCCCAAGTGTGGTTCAGAGCCCTGCAATCCCGAAAGTTCAAGCAGAAAGCACTGCTCCACTGCCTAGCACCATCCCCAACATACACCCTGCTTGGTGCTCTCGTGCTCCCCTTTGCTGGTGCTCCCAGTGTGCTGTAAGAAGACCCAGCCCACCTCCTGCCCAGGCTGCACTCACACTGATAGGCATGTTGGACTGAGCTGATCTCTGCTGCCAGGTGACAAAGAGGTTTTCAATCTTCATCTGTTTCTCCAGTTCTGGAGGAAAGAGAGCAGTCACAAGAGCATCAAGCCACAGCCCCAAGTACTGCTACTCTCCTTCACTCCCACCCCGAACAGGCCATAACCCATTCCTGCAGAGAACTGTCCTCTGTCAAAATGCTTGTTCTGCTCTGATCTCCTTTTCCAGAAGTGAGATTATTAGGCAGGCTCCCATGATATCAGCCCCTTTGCTTTACCTTTCCTCTCCATACTCTTGATTTCCAGGAACTGGGCCCCATGCCGAGCCACAGGGTCAAAAGTTCCTGAGTCAGGCCCGTGGGGTATGCGCCTGATGGTGGTAACATCCCGCAGAGCTTCGTCAAAGGGCACCACGTCGGGATGGAAGTGCAGGGACGGGAGGCTGCGGGCAGAGCTGCTCAGCCGGCCTTGCTCCTTGCTGGGTGGGGGACATGGGCTCCGGATCAGCGCATCCACCTCCAAAGTGGAGTTCAGGAAAGGATTTGGCTCCTAAGCAAACAGACACAGCCGTGAAAGCCTCCTTACTGCCAGCCTTGGAGCAAGAACCCACAGAGTAAATCCAGTTCTGGCCATCTGCTGAGATCCATGTTAGTCTTCTCCACTACCTGTCCCAAGAAGAGCAGGCTTGGGCTCAGCATGGCTCTAATGTGCAGTGGGAAGCCCATTCCTCAGCCTCCTTCACCCTAAATAATTCAGTCACCAATAAGTGCTTCCAGCAGGAGTACCTGGCTTCCCCTTCCACCTCTGTCTCCAAGAGTAGGGCAACAGTCTGGCTGGGAATGGTCAAGTTGGACATGTGAATATCTGGGGATGCCCTGCCAATCAGCACACAAAAGGTGCCTGCAACTTCCTCAGACCCCTAAACTGCCAAGACCCTTCCTGAAGGAGAAAGGACTGCACTGCCTGGCACGGTGCCCTACCTGCTTGCTGTCCTCATGCCATGGTGTGTCCATGAAGCAGTGGTGGTGGAAGAGTCCCAGCTTTTGGCTGATCAGGCAGTGCACGATGTGCGACCGGGCATTCTGCCACTGCAGGAGGCGAGTCAGGGAGCAGTTCAGGTTGGCCCCCAGGTCTGGGGACCAGTTGTAAGTGTAGAGCATCAGCTGGAGAGAGAGGAGGGGGAGGAAGATTTAAGGACTCCCAGAGACAGCCTGCATGGTGGTACTTGCTGCAGCGGCAGCCAGTTTTGGATGACAAGGCTGGAACAGGGAGAATGGCAACAGCTCAATTACAGTCCCCTTTAACAGCCACAGCAGTGGTGGTTGCCGTACTTGCACTGGCAGTACCAGTGCCCAGCCTGATGTGGGCCTTGTTGTGAGTAGGGAAAGGGCAATTACAGTCCACAGCAGGACAGCTGAACACAAAGACAGTGAGAGCTGCTGTTCCCAGCATTCCCTAGGGAACCTGCAGCTATACTTGTGACACAAGCAGAGACATCCTGCACCGCTGCTTTGCAGGACTCTTCCCTGTGGAAGGCTGGTTACCTGCAGAGGCACTCTTCCTCTCCTCTTTCTAGACCTGGCCTACCAGGGAACAGTTTTTGAGGAGGCAACATCACACAGGCAACATTACTACCTTTTTGTCAACGATCTCCATGAAGAGGAACCTTTGCCGGGGCACCAGGTCTCGACCAACAAGGCTGGGATCAGAGCCCCTCTCTGCTGAGCTGAATTCCATGGCCTCAAAGCGCTGGAGCCCTTTGTGAGCTGGAAGAAGCCACAGTTATGACCCTCAGTACTGGTTCATCCCACTCTTACATCCCACCATGCCATTTAGGTGGCATGACAGGATGTTTTGCCACAGTACTGCTCAGCTCATCTTGAAATAAGCTGTTACAAGCACATATGACAGTAAGGTCACAGAAGGCAAAACCAGCCAACCCACCGCCCACCTCTGGGCAAAAGCAGTCTGTCCCAGTAAGGAGGAGAACCCTGTTCATTGATGTCCCCCCACAAGAGACCCCAGCACAGTCCTGGGTACCATGGCCAGGCACTCACCTTGTTCTGTGCTGCAACGCCACTGCTGGAAGTTGCGTCCCAGCAGGATGAAGTGCCTGATGACTCCAGGGCGAGGGCTGGCACTCTGGCCAGACTTATAGGGCAAGAAGGCAGTGCCCCGATGGTAGCTGCAAAGAAAACCCCAAAGGTGGCTGACAAGTAGAGCTGTGGCAGTAGAAGTACAGCTGATCAACACCTGCTGGTGCCAAGTGGCCACCTGTGAATCGCAAAACTCACCAGATCTCCTCAAACACTTTGACAGTGGTGTCACTTGCCAGGGCAGTGACCAGGTTCACCACTTCCACCAGGATAGAGGACAGGAGGAAACGAGAAACCATCTCCAAGGAGCACTGCTGCACTGACGGGCACCCTGCATGGAAGATGTACTGTAGGACAAGGTGCCAAGCTGCCCCAGAGCCACATCCTGCCCACATGAGCAGTGGAGAGGGCTAAGGGCCTGAGGCAGACAGAGCTGGAGAACAAGAACCTCCTATGAAGGCAAAGATGAAGCCTGAAACAACCCCTGGTTTCAGGCTCTGGCCCAAAGTGGGACCTGGACCAACTTCCCTGTATGCTCTGAGCACAGCGTTTTATTCCCTCACTTATTCCTTGTTCTCTGGCTTACTCCTCACCAGAGGAAGAGGAGAGCTCGACTTGGCCAGCACGAGTGTGAGAGGATGTACAAACACCAAAGTGAAAGGTAACCAGAAAGTAGCAACATGGCAGCCATACAAACCCAAATCCCTGCATATGAAGGGCGCTCCCCTCTCCCTCCCTGCCTGCAAGAGTGAGGGTTTCCCATGCAACTTCACAGTCCCAGAGCATGTTGCAGAGGCTCAGATCCTCTATCCCTGCTACATCTGGGAGCTAAATCACTACCACAGCTGGTTGCTGGAGTCCAGGTCTCTCCAAAGCAGCCGCAGGCAAGTTCAGTAAGCCCTGGACTTGGACCATGGCAGACATAACCACAGGCCTTAGCAGGTTTGTTCTGATACACAGGCCTCCTGCCACAGCTTTCTAATGCTGATGCTGGCCCTGAGACCAGTGTGACTCTGTGAGGTTTGGGGAGAGACAGGGTGTGCAACTAGGACCAGCAAGGAATGAAGATGGATGGTGCTGTAAGAGGACTGTCCTGAGAGCTCTGGGTACAAAGGCCCACTCCCAGCCCATCTAGAGGAGCTGGGACCTGAAACACATACCCAGGCGGTTCATGAATGCCATCCACTGCTGGCAGGTTTGATTGAAGAGTGGGTGCATGGTACCTACATCTCCTTCTTCCAACTGGCAGGCTCGGCGCCTGAGGAGAGGGAAGGGAAGCACAGTTACACTAGATCAGTCACCTGCAGTGAAGGTAGAAAAGTCCAACAGTCCCCTCACAGGTCCAGAGCAGGGCCCTGGGAGCCTACTTTTTGGGTTGATACAATCCTTGAGCTGGGTCACTCTTGGTCAGTGGTCATATGAGTGTCAGGTGTTGCACAGGGCCCCACAGTGCAGAGAAGGGATCTCTGGCAGGGAGAAACAGCTGTACTCCCAGCAACACTCCAGCAATAAGGGCTGAGGCTTTGTGCGTACAAGGCAGCTTTCCTAAACTGTCTGTGTAAGGGAGAAACTACAAGAAAAAGGAATGTGGTCCAGGGGCCATCAGGATGCAGAGCAATGTACAACAGATGGGGAAACAACATCCTGGCTTGTCCAGCCGGCAGGCTGTGCTTGCCTCTGTGCCTGTTCCAGTTCAGCTGTGGCTGTGGCGCGATCCTGGCTCAGGTGCTGCTTGACATTCTCAGTCTTGTGCCGCCGCCTCGTGCGAGCCTCTTCTGGCCTCTCCAGCACAATGTCATCAGTAGTCTTGGGGCTGCCCAGCTCTGAGGACTCTGCCTTGCTCTAGGGGAGAAAGGGGTAAGTTTATGCTGTGCACATACACAGCCTGGTCAGTGCCCTGATCTCAAAGTCCCTGCTGCCAGCCTGGCCTCCCACCCCCAGCCAGATCCCTACTGTCCATTCCTCCGGGTCTGACACAGCATGAGGACGTTACAGGCCCTGTTCCTGCAGCAACATTACCAGCATGTCCCAGAAGCTGCGGCGTCCCAGCTTGCTTGTGGGTGTCACTGGCTCTCCAGAGCTTGGTGAAGGTGCAGAGGTGAAGTGCAAGGGTGGAGGACAGCTCCTGCCAGGCCCTCCACTGGCCAGCGCCAGGCCCTTGGTCTCTGACATGGTCCTCCTTAGGCCTCCTGGGGAGACAAAGCAAATCAGACTCTGCAGAGCTTCCCCCTGAAAAGCTGCTGAATACCCCGCTGTGTCTGGCCACAGCCTGGCTGGAGAGAAGGGGAAGAGCCATCAGTAACATCCAGCAAGTGGATACAGTCTTGGGGAGCAGACAGACCCTTAAATATCTCTTCCAACACTAATGTCTATGATGCTTCTTCCCCAAGACATCACACCACACAGATTGCAGAGGGAAGAGCAGCTTCCTCCCTCTTTGCCCACCCAACCAGATTCCCCCCGGCACAGGCAAGCTCCTGCACGCCAGGCAGGAGGAGCAAGGCTGGATGGAGGCTCAAGGTGGCCACCCCGGCCAGGCTCTCACCTGCAGAGCTCAGGTCCTCCAGGTCTGCAGCACTCAGGGGGCACGCGGCTTCCACACAGAGCGGGGCTGGCAGCACCAGGAACTCCATGACGGCGTCGCAGAGCGCGTGCCGCAGGGCCCCACGCAGCTTCTCCGACAGCTGCAGCAGGCTGATGTTGCCCTTCTCCCAGATATCCAGGCGCACCAGCACGCAGGGCTCTGTGAGGAAAGGGTAGTTCTGCATGGCTCTTCAACCCTGCCTTCACCAGCCCTCCGAGGTGCCCCAGGGGATGTGAAGGCTGCAGGCAATCGGCAGCTGCTGGCCAACTCCCCACCTGGAGGCAGGGGGTCGGCCCCTGGCTGGTGCCTGCTGACTGCTGTGAGCCTTTCGAAGTCAGTGTCCTGCAGCAGGCCCACGATGGGTGAGGGGGAAGGCAGCTTCAGAGGGTCAGGCCTCTCCCCGTGGGGCAGCAAGGTAGGACTGCCGTGCTCATCCACAAATGTCAGTGCAATGCACGCGATTCCTGCGGGGCAGAACCCAAGACAGCCTCCATCAGCACAGCACCGAGTACACCCAACAGCGCCTGCCTACACCTTGCCATCCCGCAGCTGGGACCATCATGTCACCACTTGAGTTGCACAGTGTCACGCGGCAGGCAGGGCCCACAGGAAGGGAGGCAGCCAGGGGAGCAGAGGCTAGCTGTGCCTGTGGGGAGCCAGGGTAAGAAGCATGGGGTTTGGCACAGGGTGTCCCCATCATTCCAAGAATCTCTCTCCTGTAGTGTCACAGCAGATTTCACTTGCCCTGCAGGAACTTCCTGGGTTGTCCAATGCCACATGCAAGAGGAAAGTATCTCCATTTGCACCAGGAGAGCCTTGATGCAGATTGATCCAGGACGGGGCTCACCATTCCTGTCCTCTTAAGGGACAGAGTACAGGGCCCAGACACGATCCAGCAGCCCCCTCCAGGCTGTGAAGGACGTAGAGTCTCTGCAGATCTGACACCTTGCTGCAGATTACACTCACGGCCCCCTCCCCACTGTACACCTGAACAAGATTAGGTGCCTTCCCCATGCACTACAACCAGGCAGGACTGGGGACAAAGAAGGCTCACACCCAGGACTGGCCTAGAGTCACTGCAGAGAAAAATTCAGACCCTGCCTGTTGGCTCTCTACACTGAGCTCTATGCACGTCCAACAGGACAGTTCAGAGCTGCAGAGCAGCTGTGTGGCTCCTGCCTCACAGCCCACATGCTGTGAGCCCTGGGCCACACAGGAGAAGCCCTGTACTGGACTAGAGCAGAAACAAATGCTGACTCCCCATGGCCCAGCTCAATGGCCAGGGCACCAGGGAAGCAGCTGCGAGGTCCAAACCTCACACTGTAACCCGAAATGTTCCCAACTCCCTTCAAAAGCCCCCTAAGCCAGCACTCAGATGGCTGGATGGCAAAGCTGCCCCAATGCTACCTAAGGGTAATGTGCCCAGACACAAATAACCTCAGCCCTGCAACACTGCTGAGCCCATACTCTGTCCTTCTCCATCCCAGCAAGGATGGCAGTGACACTAGACTCCACTGCCACAGAGAAACCAAAGTGTCCCTGACTGCATCCCCTTGGACGGGTGCCCTCTCTGCGTGGACACAAACCCAGCCCAAGCAGGCTGTCCCCAGTCTAAGCAGCAGCAGCACAACCACCCAGTCTCCATCATTCCTTGTGAAGCATAAGCTCTGCAGCAACCTTTCCTCCAAGGCATAGCAGACACAAGGGAGAGTGCACTGGGATGGAGAGAGATGTTCAAAAAGGAGAGAGGTAGGCATTCAAATCAGAGGGCAGCTCATGTGCACCCACACTGAGGAAAGGAAACTACACCTATGAGAAAGCCCCACAGAGCCTCTTGCTGCAGCAGGGCAGCTCTCCAGGACATGGGTGTTAATACAGAGGTATCAAGAGGAGGAAATCTGCCCCACGTGACAGTGAATATGAGCTCTACCAACCAGACTTACTCTTTAAACAGTAAAGGGCACAAACTCCTCAACAGTCTGGCTTGGCAGTCACCCCCACGCCCAACAAAATGACTGAATGACCATGTGGTAATCATAGACTACTCCCCTATTCTTCTCCTGGATAAATTACCACACTCAGCCCCTTCAGCTTCTGGCACGTTTCGCTATCACATCCATTCCTATACCTCTGTTCTGCTTCAGTTTGTCTGAGCTGAGGACATGAGAACAAGTGACCACAATTCAAGCAGGCCAGGTCAGCAGCCTGCCCCTGCCCAGTGAGCAGAAAGGCTCTCTTCCACGTCGCAGGGAACAAGGCTTCCAGGAGCACAGAGAAGCTGAAATCGAACCACTAAATCACAGGCAAAAAAACAGCTCAGAAACTCAAAATCTTGAGTTCTGGAGCTGTAGGATCAGGTACATTAGCAAGAGCTGCCAAGGGTCTCACTGCCTGGTGCACTGGAGGTGGGGTGCTAGAGAAGTGCTAACTCCCGTCTGTGGGGGACTCTGAGCCCCCTATGACCCAGGCTCACTGAAATACAAAGCACACATCTAATGGTGCCTGGCCACTCCAGCCCTTTGCTAAGCAAGGGAACACCCCACACCAGGACACAGCCACTGGAGAGTGATAATGCTACACCCTGGAGCATCAATGACATTTGAAACATCAGGACTCCCATCTTCCTCAGGGAAGAGATGCCTGTTTGGATCTGTGGGAAAAAAGATGCAGGATTTTGGAGTTCACTGCTTGCAAGCTAACAGGGCAGCACACGGACCCTGAGCAGCTGGGAATCGCTGAGCTGACACCTCGGGGCAGCAGGTTCTGTGTGCTCATTTATCCAGCCAGCAAGAAACAGGGCTCAGCTAAATCAACACACACAAACACACAGAGGAGTCAGAGCTGAAGCCACAACACAAGGAAAACAAGATCAGGCGGGACCAGAGAGCTGCATGGGAAAAGGAGATGGAGTAATACTTGGAGCCACAGATGCTACCTTGGAAGTGAGAGAGTGGAAAGAGGTGCTGCACAAGGTCCGACATGGTACCTACATAACAGAAGAACATTCAAACAGTGCACGAGGGGCACAAGACACACAATGGCCAGGTGACAGACCACACAGCCTGGACAAAATATGACATGACAGCCTGCTGCAGGGTGGGCCCTATCCAATCCCTCCTCCAGCAGTCTGGAGAAAAAAGCAAGGACACTGCTCACACAGCCCATGTTCAGTTACACGCAGCCAGATTTCCCTCTGCAGCAAGGCTTCTGCCACAACTGCTCCCACCTCCAGCCCCACAGAGCCTCTGTGCCCCACACTGAAGTCTTGTTGTGTCTAGAGCTGCTTCCTGCAGCAACAGGTCCAGCTTAGCAAGTTGCTCTGTGGGAGGCCTTAGTTTGCTCCGCCACACATGCAGAGGTGTGCAGTCCCTCAGGCACACACCTTACCCACCTTCCAGCCGTGGAGGAACACACTCCCACAGCGCTGCCCTCCTCACTCACTCACAGCACTCCAGCATGGGAAACAGCTCCCCAGCACACAGCCCCATACCCTGTTTGAGAAGAGCTGAGCAGAATACCTTTTCCACCAGTGCCTTGGCCACCTGGCTTGTTGTACAGATAGAGATCCTGGTCAGGGATGCTCCCGTTGTGGTTGAAGTAGTGCTAAGGAAAATAAGGAAGAATACTAACAAAGATTAGAGAACTTGCTTCAATGGAAAGAGGCTGGTCTGTATGCAGAGCTCATCTCCAAACCTGTAGAATCAAGTCCAGACCTACTCAAAACACTTGCCAACACAGTCTTCACCACTGCTGGAGTGAAGGGACACCTTACAGCTCATACAGTTATGTGGCACTATGTATCATCTGGCCTCACCCTCTGTCTTTGCTATAATCACACTAAGGGGGCGGGTGGCTGCTCCCAAATTTTTATTAATCCTGATGTTTCAGTCCTTAGATCTGAGGGAGCCATGCCAGGAGCCAAGTTCAGCTTTGAAAGGGGGTCTTCTCCCAGGCTCCTGAGAGATGACTGTGGGCATGAGCTTTGTGGCTGCTGCTTTTTGCACAGCAAGTGACTGCCCAGGCTAATCAGGATGTGCTCAGACCTGTAAAACTCCCCCAGGCTTCAGGAGTTAGTGTCAATTTCTCCCTAACCCTCCATGGCAGAGCTGGGAACTCGGTGTCTGAGCGGCCCAAACAAATGCCCTCAGCAGCAGCTAGAAGCTGGGCAGATTGCTATCCCAATCCCAGCCCTCCTTACCTTGAAGTGGTGCTCCACGTTGCTATCGGTGTACTTGGGAGTGTGCAGGAAGATGAGCAGGTTCTGGCGCAGGTAATAGGCCACGGCGTGCAGCCAGGGCAGGGCCGAGGGCGGCAGGGAGAACTGCAGGACCTCCGTGGGCGGTGTCCCGGGGGGCTGGATAAACTGCACACAGGAGGCTTTAAAGCCCAGCTGGGACTAGCAGGCTGCCCTGGGGCTCTAATACTGATACAAATGATGCCAGCTGGCTCTGCAAGGGGTGGGCAGAACCCTAGACAGTACCCTGAGACAGATCATAGAATATCTCGAATTAGAAGGGACCCTCAAGGATCATCAAAGTCCAACTCCTGGCCCTGCACAGGACAGCCCCAAGATGGGGGCAGACATTCATTCCAAAGTGTGGGAAGGAGGGCACAGGGAAGTCCTGCTGTGCTGCAAACTCTGCAGAGGGAATCGCCCAGCTACCCTGGCACCCACACAGTATATACCTCGGTGAATGCTAGCCTGACCAAGCACTGGAGCAGGGAATAGGATGTAGCAAACTGCCCTGGTCTTCCTTGGAGCAGCAGCAGCTGAGACAGGTCAAAATGTAGGAAAGTGCTCTGGGATGAACAGAGCAGATAGCCAGTGAGGTACCTCCACATCTGCTGGGGTCAGCTTGCAGTTCCGCACCAGCATGACCGTGATGATATCCAGGGTGGCCTCATCCAGGCGTCTGCGCAGCACTTTCACCAGCTCATCCGTGATCTCAGGCCCTGACAAGGGAGCAGAAGCACAAGCAGCTTTTTCACCCCATCCAGTAAGAATGACTACAGCCACCTCTCCCTCCCCGTTGAGGCTGAACCACCCTCACACTCACTACCCACAGGGAACATGACTTTCCCCACCATCAATTTCTTCAGACTTCTTTTCTTATGGGTTTCTCATCACAAAAGACTGCTAATGCAGTAGGCCAAAGTCAACTGCACTCCCGCACAGGGAAAGCTGGCACATGATCTGCAGGAGGTTTCATTGTGGGTCGTGGATCCTTTCCTTGTATTTTCACCAACACAGAACAGAGAACAGCTCTGGGCTAAGGAAGAGCTGTTTGCTCAGGAGAGAGATTCCTCTCTCTTCAAGCAAAGAGGGCAGGGAGCAGAGCTCTGTTCCTCTGCTTTACATCAGCACGGTTCATCTGCTGCGAGGCACTGTAACACATACCTGCTGGGGCAACACCATGAACCATCAGCTGGATGTGTCTGTCTATCTGTCCCACAGGGCGGGCAGAGTCCACACTACGGCACGAGGCAGAGTCCAGAGAGGAACGAGAACCCTGGAGAAGCAAAAACAGCCCTGTGGAAGTAGTTTCGTATGAATTCTAAATCCATCACTGTCCCAGGCTGTCAGCAGGGTCAGGCAGACACCACCCACTGCTGCCCCACTCCACACATCTACAATGTAAATTTTACCCCACATGAAATCCAGGTTGCTGGAACTACTGAGTTCCCTCCACTCCTGTGACCATGAGCACCCATGTCCACTCGCAGAGAGCAGCAGACTCACCATCAGATCCTCAGGGTAAATGGGCTCCTGGCTGCGGGTCAGTGCCAGCGAGCGAGATGATGCACTAAGGCTGCTCTCTGCTTCCCACACCTTCCCACTGTGGGTGGTTTCAGTCAGCCTGAATACAAGAGAAAGACCATGTCAGCCTCCATCCCCAAGGATGACAGCATTGTACATCCACAGAAGATTCACATCTTCTTTGCTCTCCCCTGTGCACTTTGTGGGGACTAGTCCTTAGAATATGGAGTTTTGTGGAAAAACTGCTCTCTGGCTCCCTCAAAAAAGCCATCATTTTTCCTCCCATGTGTAAAGGCTTAGCACACGGAGAGCAGGAAGGGCCTGGCTTGATGTGACAGACTCATCAGAAATCAGGTATTTGGTGCTTGGGTCACAACACTGTCCCTGAAGCTGGACAGACACTTTCCGTCCCAAGGAGCTTTCAGTCGGGTATAACACATGTAGCAAGGCAGGATCAGGCCAACAAGTCATGCTGGCTTCTTACCGGAGGTAGAAAACAGATTTAGTGGCACGTTCCTGGTAGACAAACATATTCTTCCTGTTCACCACAGAGAAGGCGTTGAGCACCGAGCGAAGTGCCTGGATAGCTGTGGGCAATGTGGGACATTGCTGTGTCTGTGGGACACTGCTGGATAGCTGGGGGCAATGTGGGACAGCCATCCCACACACCCTTCTCTGGTGTGCCAATCCAGCCAGCAGCTGGACCCCTGACACACCAAACGGGAGGGAACCTGGGCTGTACGTACCTCGCGAGACCCCCATGTTGGGGCCCATCTTGAGGCGTGAATGCACGTGGATGAGCGTGCTCCACACCACCTCACAAGCAAAATGCCCTGGCATGAACTGCATGGTGGCAGCCAGGTAGTCACGGGGCTGGTAGCTCTCCTCTACAGAGTAATCTGTAAAGAACATAGGGCATAGCTGGGGCCATAGCATGGAAGTTAACTTCTTCTTAGGCATCTTTGTAGCACTGCTGCTGAGGCACAGCCAAGGGAATATTCATACCATCCGTGGGCATCACACGCTGCCTGTATGAAGTATAGGGTGTTTCACTCTTCCAGATGTCCTCCTCACTTTCTGCCACCAGTAATGAGTTGCATATGTGGCTGTCATGCAGGTCCTGCAGCAGCAAGCGCTGCAAAGGATGAGGAAAGATTGGTTCTGTTGCTTGCACAGCCACAGAAGACAGCAAGAAGTGCTTAGGGGCAGACTGAGTCCCTTCTCCTCTGACCCCCAAGCTGAACTGGCTCCCCAGGCCCTCCTCTGAGCTGAGCTCAGACTAGACAACCTCCAGAGGTCCCTTCTCATCTAAGCCATCTAATCACTGGCAGCTCTGTCAGTGTCCTCTTAAGATTTATTACCTGATTCACAACCCTGCAGATTTCACTGATCTTCTTCACCACCACCTGGTTGAGACTCTGGCACTCCCCTGGCTGCTCCTCTTCTGTCTCTGCTGATGCTGCCTTCTCCACACTCAGGCTGCTTTATGAAGAAAGGGAGAATGGGGTCAGCAGGGCACCTGGACAGTGCCCATCACTGGGTGCTGGGTGCCCAAACACAGTGGGAAAGGATGGCAGGCTTCCCCTTACAGAGCACCAGCCTAGTCCTGCAACTTCCCACCCACACGGGGCAGGGGGGAGATCCTGTCCAAAGATGAGTGAGCGGCAACAGGATCATGGTACAGAGAGGCAGTGGTCAGACAGGGGACCCTCCTTACCGTGTGTGGTAATAGACCTCCACTCGGTCCTGATGGATTTTTATGATGAGCCAGAAATCCGGCATAAGGGGACACCTGGGTTCCTGGTCGCTCATTAACGCCTCCTCATACTCCGAGTCACTGCTTCCCCCATCATAACCTGCAACGTATCCTCACTTCAGCCCTAGGCCTGGCAAACCACCTCCTCCCTGGGCATGGCAGCCACTCACAAGCCCTCAGGGCTCACCCCAGCCCAGGCACACAGACTCCCAGTGCATCACTATCAGTGTCACCACACACTGTCATGCCTCTGCCCTGGCAGACTCACCCAGATGGTCGGAGTCCATGCTGCCCTGGCTCGACACGAGGCTCTGCACGCGGCTGGGACGCTGCCTGCTGGAGCCTGCAAAGAGAAGAGGGGTTTGATCATGAAAGTACTTGCTCAGCCCTTTCATATGCCCCATGTGCTGGAGAAACATCACACCACAGGACAATCAGACTGTGCTGACCATGGGGAAGCCATGCTGGGGAATGGGGCTCTCAGAGCCATTACTGAAGGCACCAGGAACTGCATGTCATTAGGGATACCAGAGCAGCAGCACAGCCCAGTACCTTGGGTACTGTTAAGCAGTGAATTGCCAGCACCCTGGCAGGAAAGAGACCAAAGTCCTCGGTACCAGTGCTGGTATTTAGGGCCAGGAACAGAAGCAGCAGTTATATTGTGTATGTCACAGCCAGAACTGGGCTCTTCACTTAGGTTTCTGAGGCTGAGGTACATCCTGCCCACACTGCAGCTCCTACCTTCCCTGCCCTGTGTTACAGACTCAGTCAGGCTTGCTGCAGATGGTGTCACCAATGGTGATTTCTCGCTGTTTCCCTTTTCAGAGGATGAGGATGGCAATGACTGTATGGTTGTCTCTGGAACTGCCTCTTCCAGGGAGTCCTGGCCTGGTGCTCTGCTTTGATCAAGTCTCAGCAGATCTCCCAAAGCCTGCATAAAGCCAAGGTCACAAAAATGACTAGAAAAACAGGCACTGAAAAAGAAATCTCATCATCCTTCTACATTGTTACCAGTGTCCAACACTTTCTCACCAACAGATCACTCAGTGCTTCTCACCTCATTCTGTGTGTGGCTGCCTCCACCCACAGGGTTTCCTGTGTCTGGCACAATGCGCGTCTCACTCTCTGGCCACTCCCAGAGACCCCGGCCTTCTTCTGGGAGGACACAGCTTGTGTGGTGTAACAGCTCGGAGCCTTCTGCCTCTGTTTCACTGCTCCCCTCCTGGCCTGCCTGGCCCAGGGCTGTCCTGGTGCCACCTCCAGCTGGCTGCTGCAAGCAGGGTGTCCCCGAAGAGTCTGGAGCAGCCCTCCTGGAGTGCAGGCGGCTGATGGAGATGTAATGGTAGTCGTTGCCTTCTGCATTGAGCATGTAGCCTGGCAGAGCCATTCTTCTGAACTCCTGAAACACAGGGAAGAATAAGCATCCTGCTAGCACAGTGTGGCGCTTCCTCAGGGCTTTCTTTTTACCTCCTTGAACTTCTCCAGAGAGTGCTCAGGGCCAAAGACAAACTGGAGCAGCACCACCTCGCTGTGGCAGCTGGGCCGGCCCTTGGAGTTATAGATGTGGGTGGCCACCCTGTGTAGGATGGAGGTGCTGATGACCTGCGAGTGACGCAGCGCTGACACAATCTCATCATCCAGGAGCCAGCGAATCTGAGCAGAGCAAGAACACAGAGCAACATCCAGGTGACCTGTGTTTGCAAGCCTGTCCCAATTCTCACCCAAGCCCCAACAGGACAAAGGCAGCCTCTCCCATCACCCACATCCCTCATCTCCTGAATGTACCTAAGAAAAGGCCCTTAGAAGACAGCTCTGCCTTGCCCACCCCAACTGCAGCAAGAATTTTCTCAAGGTAATCCCACGCTTTTGGGAACCACAAGGCTGACAGCCTATGTGACACCTAACAGTCAGTTCACCTGACAGGTTGCAGCTTGGAGCAGGCTAGGAAGAGTGGAACAGCAGTTTTGTGCTCTTGCTGAAAGCAGAGAGGCAAGTCTGGCTTACCTCGTTCATAGTGGCTTCAATAGCCTGCCTGTGCACTCCAGGGAGGTTGGAAAGGGCAGGGTGTCTAGGAGAAAGGAGACAAAAGAATCAACCAGTCCTTATTTGTGCAGCCACCAGAGGGCAGCTCCCAGGCAGTAAAAGGATTCTGTGAGAGGCTTTTACACCGGCAGTGCCATACCTCTCATCTCCAGTGGACGGGAGCCGTTCCAGGTTGTGCATGATATCCTCATCCGAGCGGAAAGAGGATGGCTGCCCGGGAGAGCGCGTGAAGGACACGCTGCTCTCCGAGGTGCACCTGTCACAGGAGAGAGAGCAGCCTGAGCATGGGGCCAGAGAGGATTAACAGACACAGAGAGCAGAAAAGGGATCTCTACAGAAGGTAAGCCTATCTAGGAAATATTTTAGTTTTCTTAAGGCTGTGACAAGCCTTAAGAAGAAGAGGAGTCATAAGTCTCAGTACAGGGAGATGAGCCAAGAACGACTGTCTGGGAAGAGCAGGCAGAGGGTAAGTGACTGGGCCTCTTTCCACCTACCTGTTGTGGAGGATGTCTGTGTTCACAACTTCTATCTCCAGGGGCAGTGTCAACACAAAGATGTCCAGGGTCACACAGAGGTCCCCCAAGTCAATGGTGTTCAAGCCCTGGCAGCTTTCCAGGCAGCCCAGAACTTCCCCTGAGGAAAGATCACAAACCAAGGGACTCAAGCAACAAACATCTCTGCTTACACACATACCCAGCCTGGTGGCAAGTACAGAGACTGCAAGAGGTGGCTGTCACACACACCTGGACAGGCTCAAGAAGGCCACCATCATCTTCCATGATCCTTTTAACCTTCCATGACCAATCCCACAGAAAGTGGGAGACCTGGTGAAAAAGCCCTTGTCTGATGGTGGCAAACCCTGGGGGCTCCATATAGGGAAGGCTGGTCCAGAGAGATTGCTCTTTTAAGACACAGCACATTTGTTCCAGGGGCTGCCCACCCAGCAGGGACCTGACTGAAGCCCTATTGCCGTTTAACCTCCCAGCAAGGATTGCTCTTACCTAGACAAGTTGGCAGAGACTGCACAGGCATGGAGCTGTGCTGGCTACGCAGCTTCACTGAGCAGGTCAGGTGCACAAAGAGCGGGGGCATCTCCTGCTCCAGGAACTCTTGCTCATTGAGAGAGTCCCCTCCCAGCACGCTGAAGGAGTCGTCATCCTGGTTCACTGTGTTGGAGTCCGAGAGGGAATCTGTGTCTGGGAACTCATGCTCCAGCTTCTCACGGTACTCCACCTCCAGCTCTGGGTCACTCTCTGTGGCAATGCAGCATCCAGACACAGCTCCTGTTGATACAGGTTCCCTGTCAGCAAACCAGGTTCACATCTCCAGAGACCTCACCAGACACACCTAGCTCTGAAAGGCATTACCACACGGACAGACATTTTCTTTTCCAAGACAGAGCAAGCAAATGTTACCTTCTTCAGCTGCCATTTCTGCCTCTGACCCTTCTATGTCCTCACTGCCTTTCCTGTCTGCCTGATCCCGAGATGCCTCTTCCTGAGATGGAGAGAGAAAGGGCACCTACTAGAACCATGCCAGGCAATACAGCAGGTTGTTCATGGAAGCTCCAGGGACTAAGTCTACCCATGGGTCTGCCAGCGCCAAATCCAGATGTGACACCAAGCAAAGCTACCCCATAAGGTGCCTGCCAGCACAGCCCCATGCCTACCTCTTTCTTGGCTGATGGTGGGCAGTAGAAGAAATAGTGAGGATTTGATGGCACTGGCTTGAAATGTAAACTTCCAATTTCCAGGAATTTTTCCTAAAAGAGAAATCCCACATATGAAGCAGACATCCTACTCTACAGCCTCCTGTTGAAGCCAGGTCAAGCTTGCACATTCCTCACCTGGATAATTTTATGCAAGTCTGGGTGTGCCTGGCAGGGCTGTCCAATTTCCAGCAGTGAGAGCGGAAATTCTGAACAGCAGCTGGTGCCCACGCTGCTCTTTGGCTCCTCTGTGGGGCTGGCAATGTTATGGGAGTCCTGCTCACTGTAGTCCTCCATTTCAGCACTGACAGGGTTGTGGACAGGTTAGACAGGCAGATCGAGAAATGAGACAAGTTTTATGTGTTATCCATCCTGCCAGTATCCCATCTCCCAGCTCCCCAAACCTCATCTGTGTTGACACAATCCAAACGCCCACAACTCCACAACCCAGAAGCCACTCATGTGCCCAGACAAGGGCTCATGCTGTCTGAAGCCAGGCCTGAGGTAGTTTAACCAGGCTGATCATATCGCCATGTCTGTACACCACACTACACACCCGGCCTGGGAAACAGAGACACAGACTACAGGGACAGGCCTGCAGTAACCTGAACTACCAGCAGCCAGTTCAGGGCACCTCACAGCAAGCACCACCATGCCAGCACCCTGGTGTCTGGGCAGCAAAGCTCAGGCCCACAGCCACTCAGCAGCTCCATGGCAGAATCAGTCCCTAAAACTCAGAAAAAGCAATCTAGGGAATGGGAGGTTGACAGGTCAAAGCACTCCCCAGGTACTCAGATAAGTGACAGAGGTGGCAGATCTGGGAGGAATGTGTCACAATGTATACATCCTTCAGTAAAAGTTTATGCAACTTGCATTGGGTTAGGTGATTCATAATATCCTATAAACAAAAACAATGTTCCCACAGTTTTTCTTGGGGAAAGTACCACTTGAAGTCACCTGACTTTTCAAACACTAAGCGTTCTTCAAAACCACAGTCTCACCTCAATGATTTACAGTATAAGATGACATAGCATCAGACATTCCCAGCAAATGCTAGCGAATTCACATCACAGAACTGTGCTGAGGACAAAGGACCTAAGCGGTTCTTTGACAGACACCAAGGCATAGCACTTTTTTCCCCCCTTTAAGTTCTCAGAGGCAATACAAATCTCCTAAGTACCCTAAAGGAATAGGACAGAAGTTTAGCATATTTCAATTTTGCCTTGGTGTTTCTCTCGTGAAATTTTTCCAGAGTTTTAATTAAAAAAAAGTGACACTTTATTCATTAGAAAAGGATAACAAAGCTGTCATTTACACCAGAGTCAACAGCAAACTCAAATGAGTCAAGCAGCAGGAGATGCATAATTTCTCCAGAAACAAGTCTTGCAGGCTTGCAGACAAACTGCCCTCCAGCTCAGGCCAGATGGAACAGTAATGAGCCAAGACTACAAGAGAAAGAAAGGATGGATGTCACCAGAGACTATAAAAAATTGGAGGTCCTAGTGGACACCATAGCAGGTGGGTATCTCACTGTAAATATCTGCTCTTCTGTGTGGCTGCTAGACTCTGCCCTACAGCATTCCTTCTAGCAGGCACTAAAAGATGCTTGAAGAAAGTTTTGTCCTGGCACAATGCTAAGAACAGAAGCAAGACTGTGGTGGGTCCCTACCTTGACTCAGAGACCAAGACACCTCGTTCCCTAGAGCTCTGTTCCTCTTCCTGCTCCACGCTGCCCACTTGGAAGCTGGCTGTCTTGGAGTGTGTATGGAAATGTTGATGGCTCTCTCGGAACGAGCGGACGTGGCTGCACACCGTCAGCAGGAAGTTGGTGATATCAATCTCTTGGAGCAGCTCCTCACAGTAGTCCATGGCAGTAAGCAGGTCCTGGGAGCTGATGCTGTGTGACTGCTGAAGGCTCTTGAACAGCCCTACAGATAAACACAGAGCTTGAGCACTCCATGGCAAGGATGTGAGGCTGTGGGAGTCAGGCAGTGGCCACATATGGATCTTCACCAAGTCCCAGCACAGAGCTGGAGTCGGTGCTGGGAGACAGGAGGCAGCCAGGGCACCTAATGCTACATGTTAGCCTGGGCTTGGGTGACACCAGAGCGCCCATGGGATCTGTCACCCTGAAGGGGAGAGAAAGGCATCAAAGAAGGGACGCTCCTTCACAGCACTCCACAGGTTTGGGAACAGCCTCTGCAAGGCCCATAGGAAATGCACAGAGGCATCTTTAAATCCCTCCTGCTGGGACATCAGTCCCACAGCTCCTCCCTTTGCCTGGAGTAAGATCACAAGGAAAATGAGACATTGCTTTCTTAGAAGATGATCCAGGGTCCAACCCCACAGGTCCCATGGAGCTGCTGCTCACCTTTCACATAGCACTGGTGGGAGTGCTCCTGCAGCAGCGTGCAGTAAGTCACCAACTCCTTGTGCTTGTGGTCCAGCCAAGCAGCAGTTGGAGGACGTTCCAGAGACTGGGACCTGGAAAAGAGGAACCGCAGCCTTTACTGTGGTGCCAGTAAAGCAGAGCCTAGGGCATGCACAGGCAGTGGCTTCTATGAGGTAGAGAGGCCAAGCCAAGCCAAGACGACAGGGCTAGAGCCAGCCTCTTGTCAGGGAAACTCCTCTGGTTTTTGTCTAGGTACCAAGTATGGTTGATATTACCTGAAAAAGATGTCCCGAGGAGGGCGGTGTGCCCGCGGGCTGACGAGCTGCTCTCGTAACAGCTCCAGAGAGCAGCTGTAGATGTAAATGGGGCAGCGAAACCGGCGGCACTCGCCCAGCTCAGACTGTGAGTTCTGGTGACAGAAGGAGATGTGCACATCTCTCCGGGAGGGGCCACTCTGCTCCCCAGGGTCATGGCTCACTTCTGCAAAAGAAACAATTCCAAGATAAAGGCTTCTGATGGTTCCTCGTTCCTGGCCTGAGACATCACAGCTCTCATGGAAGCACCCCAGTTAGATACTGGGTTTTCAAGCTTCTCACCACTCATCCTCACCCAGCACCCAACCACTCAGCCCAGTGCCTTGGCCACCTCGATCCCCTTCTTCACAGCCATGACTGCTCATCACCACCACCACTACCTCCTACAGCAGCACAACCCTTCATCCTCAATGCAAGCATGGCTGGTCTGCCCTAGGGGCTGTGCAATCAAATCCCATACACCTCAAGACCTGTGCCCTTCTCCCTAAGACATTGTGCTGCTGACAGTGCCAGTCTGGATCATGAAACGAGAGTCACTGACCTTCCACAGCAGCCCACTGCTGCCATTCCTAGTAGCTTCTATCTACCTGCAACCTCCTTGCCCACAAGGAACTAACCTTAGGCCATGGGCACTCAACTCACATTACACTCCCTCATGCCCCCATGCACACCACTATGCCTCTTGCCCTGACTCTGCTGACTGCCAGGCAGGAGCTGCCAGGCTGCAGCAGCCTGTTATTCCTCCTGCTTTAGTCTGCTCAACAGTATGCTCAAGAATAGCAAGGATACCCATACTTTACAAGGTGCTGTCAGTACCGTGGGCTGGTGTTATGCTGAGGGTTGGTAATGGCACTGCAGCATCCCCCTCTTCAGCCCTGACTCGCTCTGCACAGACAGGTCCTGTGGTATCTTCTCCAGATCGACACTCATCTTTTGGAGATTTGTCCAACCCACAAGCCATCAGCTTCTGTACATCTGGAGGAGAAGAAAATAAAATCATCCTCTGTCCAGTGAAAACAGCTTAACTCCTCAATTTACATTCCCAATAGAGCAGATTTCCTGCTACCTCTGTGTGTAGAAGCAGTTTCACCTGAGCCTAGCAGCCTTCACCAGTGGCTCAGTCGAAGCCATGCCAGTGCCAATGCCCAGAAGCAGGGACTCTCCTAGACCATCCCATTAGCAATCTCTTTACTCCATTCATTAAAAACTCCACTGGGGAAACAGTCCAAATGGCTGCAGCCAGCAAACAACTCAACACCACATCCCCTGCCTGAAAACCCTACGTGGGCAGCACCACATCCAAGGAGAGAAGAGCAGGACGTTCAGCACTTGGCACTATTCTATTCCTGGCCATGTGGTGCAAAAAGACTGCACATGAACTCTGCTGTTCAATTTTCTCTTTACCCTACAAGAGCTGATTCTGGTTTTTCTGTCTCCCTGAGGAGGTGCTTAGGACTGCTGCCTCCTCTTGCTCCCCACAACAGACCCCCTCACCTGAAAAGGTGGCTGGCAGGAAAGTCAGGAACACATGCTGCGGGTTGACCAGCTTGGCATAACATCGCCACTGAGGGGGAAAGGGCCCCATCGTGTCACTCAGTGTCACATCATCCTCAGGCAGCTCTGTGTTGCCAAGGCTCTGAGGGAAGAGCAGAAGTTGGATAAACTCATGGCATATGACACAGGCCCACCTTGAGGCAGCGAGCAACAACACAGTGCAAGTTCTTCCATGACTGCTGGTTGGCACAGTGCTGAAATCACCCTGGTCACCTCTGCACGTTCTCAGAGCAGCCTGGCTCTAGAAGTCACATTCTGGGAGCAGCCTGGCTCCAGGAAGTACAGCACAACAGTCAGGAGATGCTTAGCCAGCTTTGCTGGGGCCGGTTCTGACCTCTAGGCAGTGACTGCCCATGGTTCCAGAGCAATCTGCAGCACAGCACCAGTGCTGCTGTAACAGGCTTGGCCCATAGTGAGTGCAACTATCCACATACCTTCTAGATTCCTGCTTGACTTCAGCCACAGGATACAGCTTAAACTGCTGCCAAAGGTGGGGAAAAACAGCTGCCTTTCAATCTTTCTCAGCCCTTCTAACTCTCCTGCTCTTTAACAGCTGCTGCCTTGCATTCCGAGGGGGCTCAGGAGAAGGACAGCAGCACAGCAGTACCTGCAGAGTACTTGTGGAGCCAGTCATATCCCTGGTGCCATTACTGCCAACAAGATGATAGGATGCAGAAGCATCCTGCTGCTCCAGGGTCCCAGAAGTTTTTAGGGTTTCTTCTGAAATGGAGCAGAGAAACCAACCTGAGAAACACCAGCTGAGGATGAGACTTGCAAGCAAGGTTCCTGAAACACCTCACTGCTCCTGGTGTCACTACTGCCACACTCCTGTCCTTACCTCTGATCACAGGGAGTGTGAAGGGGGGTTGATTGCCATCACGATCCCGTTGCAGAACCTGCTCCATGAAAGCCACATGATCAGCATCAGCCATGGGGATCTCCCGGTCACTGAGGTCATGCTGAAGGCAGCCATGGAAGAGGTTTAGTAGCATTTCGTTGGGCACAAACGAAGAGTCCTTGGTCACCTCCTCATTCTCTGCTTCAAAATAGAACCATGGCAGCTTCAGAGACAGCATTTCCATAGCCGCCACCTGCCCAGGACCCCAGGAGACAGTCCTTTGCAAAGCAACACTTCCACACAGCCAGGAATTTCCCCAGCACCTCTGCAAGAAGGACTTGGAGAGTGTTGAGGAGGCCCTGGAGTTTCGGCATCATTAGTTACCCTGCACTGACCCACCCTGCTACTGTAACTGCTGTGGAGATGCTGGGAGTACACATAAGAAACCACCACCACAAAGCAACTATCTAGGTTTAAGGATTTCAAAAGCAACTCTTACAAATTATCAGCCCAGGAAAGGCAGCAATATAGCTAGACAGCCCTAGGCCTGCAGATTTGGGAAGAACAGCACTGAGCTACTAAAAGACACATGGCAGTGCACACATGCTGCTGCCCACGGAGACAAGCGCGTGGAGCAGGTTGCCCACAGGAGGGAGGACAAGCGGAGGCAGATGGTGAAGAGGCACCTACCTTTTGCCAGCATTAGAAAGAACATTTCAACCTGCTGGCACCTGGGCAACAGCTTCATGAGGTTGAACTGGAATGGGATCTCATGCACTCGAAAGCCAGGCCCCATGTCTGGATCTGCAGCAGAGATGAAGAGGACCATCGAAAAAAAGCATCCCACAAACTGCTCTGGGAACTGTGACTTGTAACTGCGAACAGAGGAGTTCTTCCTTTACATCCTTGACAGGCCAGGCCTATCAATCACTGAAGAAATGAGCTCATCTTCCACCTGCTCCTGCAGTCAGCTCCTCTCACACAATTACAGAATGGCTGATGTTGGAAAGGTCATCTGGACCAACGCCCCTCAAGCAAGGTCTCCTTGTCACCTCTCCAGCCTAGGCAAAAAGCCTCAATGCTTTTTTGGCCTTCCCAGGATGAAGCCATTTCTCTGCCAGTTTAGTGTAAGTGCAACAAAGTGACCCACAGCCATCAAAGTCTACAAAGGTGTCAAAATAACCTGTTTCAACTTCCAGAAACTTCTATGGGTCCCGAGACAGTCAAGACCTAGCTGCTTCTTTGCTCCATCAAGCTTGCTAGGACATAAATGGTGGACTCACCTTCAGCAGCTTTGGCGTCTGAAGGAGGGCAGACCCACTCCTTGTTCTGGCACAACTGGCTGATGTACTCAAAGGTCAGCATGGTGGCAATGCACGCAAGGTCCCGGGGGTACAACTGCAAGAAGCAGTCAAGGCTCAGTTTATGCAGAATTATTACCCACAAATGCAGAAGAAAAGAGTCTAAAAGCAAGGAGAGGGAACACCCATAATCTTGTTCCCTGAGTTGCCCTATTCTCACTCATGGCTCTCTCCTTCTCCACCAGCCCTTTAGCCTGTTTTCACCTTGCTCAGGAGGAGTGCTGGCAGTACTACCTGCAGTCCCTGCTCTGGTCCAGCTTGCTCCCCTCCAATGGAATGACTCGTCACAAAATAATCTGTATTTTCCCAGTTATCCCAAAGCAGTGTCGCATGCACTGCATTGCAATCCAGAAGCCTTTTATGGCCAGTGGCCAGTTCCTCTTTTAGAAATCTCAGACCCTTCTGTGACTAGCATTCCCATCTCCTCTGGCCCTCAGTATTCACCTGCAGTCTTGTGATGCACTAAATCCTTCTCCCTCCACAAAAGAGCCCATGCCCCTCCCCTTTCAGGGACTCACCGCTTTAGGTATTTTCTGGTAGGGCAAGCCATGGAGGTGCTTCCAGTTCTCAGCACTACTGTGGACATGGCCACTCTGTGGCTCTACCCAGCACTCAGTGACCAGGTTCAGTTCTGTGTCCACTTCAATAGCCTCTACCTCTGTATCATTGTCATCATCTGTGGAAAAGCTGGAGGGAAGTCAAAAAGAAAGTCCTGTGAGAGGGCACAGAGCTAGCAGCCCACTGCAGCTCCTTTCAGAGCTGTGAGAGGAGCCACAGGAACCCAAGATTGGCAGGCAAATCCCCAGCGACCTGGTGATCAATCCATGACAACTGGTTATCAGTACTGGATGGTGGAGGTCTCCCTCCTTTCCACACTGACTGTAAAAGGCAAGTCTGGACCAGTGACTCCACTGCTAACCCTCTCTGGGAGCAGAACAGCAGCCTCACCTGTCCTTGGTGGAGGTAGAGTGGGGTGGGAAGAGGATGTACTGGACGACACAGGTGTGCTTCTCCCTGTCACTGCTGCTCTCACTCGAGCCATCAATCTGGAGGGAAGACACTGCATGAGCGCTACCCAGTACGCCCTTACACAGCACAGCCCCATCACCCAGCTCCACTAGCAGTAGTGGAAAGAGGAAGCCCGTCCCAACCCCAAGAACTCCTCCAGCACACCTCAATCATACCAGCAAAGAGGCTCTCTATCTACAGATGAAGGCAGAAAAGTGCCCAACCCACAAGCTGCTTTACTTTCTCCCTACACATGTCAAGGGTGTGTGCTACAAGTGGATGATAAATCTCATCACAGAAAGGTGAATCCACCCCGGAACCAGCAATGAGGGACTGTGTCCACAGGAGGACAGCACCCAGGCTCACCAGTATGGGCAGCTCCAGCACCATGTTGATAATTCCATCCCCGCTGGATGCAAAGTGGAAACCCTCTGACAGACGAACCCTTGAAACAGAGAGGAAGTCAGACCTGCAGGACTTCTCCATCCATACTGTAAGCTTTAAATGCAAGAATGACTGTGCCCTTCACTCCAAAACACCGTCCTTCCCAGGCAGGGAGCTACACACAGAGAATGGGGAGATACGACACTGCCAGAACAGCCTGTGTGAAGATCAGCACACTGCAGGCACAGTAACACCTCTTGCCCTTTTGCATGTTTCCGGGACTCTCATTTTCCTCAACTACAGCTGCACAACTGGGTAAAGCATTGACCCAAGTGTACACAGGCCTAGTTTACAGGACCAAAACCCTCTGCAGAGTAGCTTCAACTGTTACCTATAATAATGCCTCAGGTCCACCTTTCTTTCCCCATATCCCCAGGACTAGCTTGGAGAAAGGACCCTTGTCAAGTGTGCAACTTACTCTGTGAGTGTGGAAAGGAGCTGGGCCACAGCAGTGATGGGCACAGCCGGTGCCAGCCCTGACTGGACACTCCAGATCCAGCGCTGGTGATAGAAGTAGCGGGACAGTGAGGCCAGGGTGGAAGAGGCAGTGCGATTGGCCACCATGGTGAGGGGACCAGACACAGGGGGGTGCTCCAGGTTGAGAATGAAGGGGGCTCGATAGTCAGAAGGCAGCTTCTCATACCTAAAAGAGGGCAGAAGTGCGGCATGCTGAGATGGAAAAAATGCATTTTTTTTCTGTTCAGAGTCAGAGCTGTCTGGATTCACAACCCACTTGTTGGGCCCAGGACAGAGTCTTCCAGCAGTAGAACACAGCTGGCCCAGCACAGGATCCTGCTCAGACAGCAGTAACTAAATTTACTTCTATATTACATTTAATTAGGAGTGACAAATCTGTCTGTCCACCAGGAACCCCTGCTGCAACTCACAGCCATGCAACCCAAACCCACTGCAAAAGGCACCAGTTTCATTCACAGCACTCTCATCCTACAGCTGACAGCACCATGCACAGACCTTCCTCTTTCCCACTTCCCGGGGCAAGGGGGCTGTGCTGACAGCCTGGTACTCCACCACTACCTGATAAGCAGCTTCTCCAATGGTTTGTGCAGCACAACAAGGCAGGGTCTGTCTGAGAGGGCTGACTGGGCCCCAGCCACAGGGGGAGACTTGGAAGGAGAACTACTGCCCAACATTTTCCTCTTTGCTTTTGGAGTTGCCTCCTTGCTCTGGACCCTGTGGGGAAAGCGCAGCTGCAAGATTCGGTCCCGTAACTCTTCCACTATCTGTCATGGCAAAAACAAAAGGTAAACATGACCAACTTTGTCTGGAGACATAAACTACTCAAAATAAGCGTCTAGAACAAGAGCTTGACCAAAAGGAATAGAACACTCCTTGAATACCCAGAAGAGCAAGAGTTAAAGGTTATTTTATTTACTTCTGAGGCACTAGTAAGACCAAGACCAAGATGACACAAGGCTCTTTGGTCCCTATTTTAACAACTGCAAGTATTTTTAAAAGCAAAAGGAAGGTTAAAAAACCCCCAAGACTATTTCAAGGCTGAAGAAGTCGGCTTCCAAAACTCAGATTAAAAACAAATTAATTGCATGCCAACTCCTCCACAGAAGCAGTCTGAACACCCACCCTCATTCTTCCCTCCTCCTCTCAACAGCCTACAGTAAATGTAAACTAGTCCATATCAGCTGTGGGAACACTCTGCCTCTGTCTTATGTATTCCCCCACTATCATGTTCATTTGTCAAACCTTTATGGCAAAAGGTTTCAGGAGCCTGGGTTATTTTTTAGGTTAATTTTTTCCAAGATACTTTCACAATGACTTCCTGATTACTCTTTTTAGCTTTTAGCAGCTCTGAACATGGTTCTACCCACGCCAGCATCTGATTCCCACAATAGCCCAGTGTTTTATTTGAAATTTCTATAGTTAGGTTTCTTTCATGATCTTTGTTCAACTTTTTTCAATTTTTATTACCATTGTAGGCAAACAGAAGAACAGCAGCTCTCTATCTTCCTCAACACTGATTATTTCAGTAACTTCTCCCATCATTACAATGTCTTTTTCAAGGAAAGGCATGTCCCCAAACCCAAATGTTAAACAAGAGCTCTTTCCTGCACTATGCCGCCACTTGAGTCCCCTTTGTGGTTTCATACTGATATCACAGAATCACTAACAGTGTTTAAGCTCCCAAATCCCACTATTTTGCAGTTATCCATACTGGCTTCCAGCCACCATTGTGCTGCTTAAGTGCCACCAAAGCACAAAGGCTGAAATAGCTCTGTGCCACCTGCACATTTCCCCAGCTCAGTACCTGTTACCTTTCTGCAAATGAATTCCCTGCCCTATGACTAGGAAAAAGATTGGGAAAACTGCAAACAGCTTCTGCTGTGATGAAACAAAGCACTTTTTCAATTTCTTTGCTTTGTTCCCCAAGGCAGTCTCTGTTTTATGATACCCCATTCCTACAGTTCCACAGTTGTGCCCTATACAAAGTCTCACCTAAAGCTTTCTGAAAGTCGACTGTACAAGGTGCTTTCCTTCCCTTCAGCATTGGAAATTTGAATTTCTCAGCACAAAACGCCCCTTCCCTTAAACAAAGCAGGCTAAGTTCTACTGCCATCCTCCACACTGGGTAGTTAATCAGCCCTATGGCAGGCAAAAAAAAAAAAATATTGTGGATGATACAATTTATGACCTATATACAGCTCCTGCTGCAATGATCTGGAGCTTGTTCACAGCTGCAGGGTATGGTGCTTGTCTCACACCTTCTTCATTAAATAGATAATAATTTATACCCGCCAGAGGGAATTTCTTAAAAAAAAAAATGTCACTTGGCATTACCAAGCCCACATGTTGGCCCAGCAGTCAGTGCCCTAGTCCTGGATCCCCTAAAGACGTGAAAGGGCAGATCTGACAGAGTGCCAGAACATTTTGCATTATATGTGTTCATTACCTCGGAAAGACATGGTCCTTCCCATGTTTGTCAGCTTCTCCTCAGACTAATCTCTAATAGTAAAGCTAAGTTAGACAAACCAAAGATTTCTTTCATGAAGATAAAAGACCTAGATTTAATTATAAACCTCTTGTTTATATTAAAAAGTTCACACAGTTTAATCGCAGGGCACCTTTCCCATACTTATGCTTTACCTAGGAACACTTAGACTTGTCTCAGCCATCATAACTGGTGGTAAACTCCACCTTCTGCATTTGACTAGAGCTGCCCATTTCTTTTGATACAAAAAGGTTATTAAAAGTCTTTCTGGCAGACTTTTATCCTGAAAACATTTCCTAGGTACTAATTTTTTTTCTCTCCCTGTACTGCTTATGTGGGGCATTGTTTGCATTTTAACTATTAACTTCCTCCCTGCCCAGTAGATTCAATATACATGTACTGCGAGAGATAGCCCAGGGAACATGTAGTACATCTATCACAGAGGTCTCTACAGCTGAGTCAGACAAGTATCTGCTGTTCTTTGCAGATGGTATTGATTGTGCTTTGGTCAGAAGGACAGACTAGATAACCTTTAAGTCATTTCAAGCCCCACAGTTGAATTAAGCAGTGGGAAAAACATCCATGTGACCAGCTATTCTATTGATCTTCGAGTCTTTGGGTTTACGTCTTTCATAGACTTAACAAAGAAAGTTTGTCCCAAATGACCCTTTCTGTTACAATAGATTCAAACCCATCTAAGCCTTAACATAGCAGTTACTTATTAGAGGGTAGCTGCCCACAGTGTTGCCTGTGATCTACCCACCATTTCTACATTCAGAACTTCTTGTTCTACTCCTACCCCACGAAGCAGACAGCCACCTCTCACCTTGTTCCTGGCCTGTGCAGGTGTGCCAATGGGGAACCCCAGCCGGAGAACCATGCAGGGAGCTTTGGAGATGATTCGTACCACATAGAACGAGGAAGGGGTAAGATCCTCAGATCTAGGGAGGAGGGATTAGGACAAGGCTGAAATGGCATGGATCTTGCTGCTGTCATGCCAGACCAAGCAGAGGTCTGCTCCGCAGAGCCAAACAGCCCACACAACTTCACAGTACCCCATATCAGCTCTAGCATGCAGAAACCCCCCAGCTGGCTTCCCTCTCCCTCTGGGCTGCACCTGGAACACAATGGAACAGTTCAGAAATGGCAGGATTTCATATCCCCTCGTCTAACACTCATCCCCTCCTGTAAACATCTGTTTCAGGCCCATCGCCACATATTGGTCTAACCAGATCCTTGGTCCGGCCACATGCCTGATTCCCCACACAGCACGGCTGCAGAGCCACTCACCCGTGGATCAGCTTGACATAGGAGTAGCCCTCTACCAGCACAAAGCTGCTCCAGTCGCGCAGCAGGGAGGTGAGCGCCGAGTGGGAGATGCGGCACTGGATGGTGCTGTAGCGGCCGTTGTTGCCCGGCGTGTGCAGGTGCTTGGGCACAGGCCTGCAGGGTGGGACAGAAAGTCATTTCAGAGCTGCAATTTCTCTTCCCCCAAAACCCACAGAGGCTTTGCTACATCCATCCTACTCTGACTGGTCTATCAGCCTTTTTCCGCCACAGCAACCAATGAACAAGCACCTCCCCTAATCGAGTATTGGAGAGAGCCACACTCCCTGAGTGCACTGGAATCTCCACACTGCAGAAAGCACATCCCTTGTATCCCACCTCCCTCCATGCAATATACAGCTATTATTCACATAACTCTGCAACTAGGACCAGCCTCAGGTAGGCAACGTTTTTGGGAAAGACATTTTCCAGCAGCAAACAAAAGCATGTGGGTTAGCTCCCAAATGAACGGTCCCACACCCCCTGCAATCAGGAAATCAAAATCCAAGAGGGACCTGAGAAACAATTTATCCTGGCACTCTCAAAAAAGATGACTTCCCAACCTACTGCCCATCTCAGATAAACAAACCTTCAGCATCCATCAGGCTCCACTAGTGAGACCCTTCCCCTTGGCCATAGGCACCTGCAAAAGAGCTGCAACTCCTCAGCTGGGCTGAACTGGACACCCTGCTTTCCCAGGCTAGCCCACAGCGTGCACATGAGCTCAGCCCTGCCCATTACATACGTGTCATGCTCCAGAAGGACGACTATACGATGCATGTGCAGCCACCTCTGCCAGAAGTTGGCATCCATGGAAAGGATAGGCTTCCAGTAGGAGGCAAACTGGGAATGGCTTGAGTCAGACCCACTGTGCTGCAGAGATAACACCTGAGAAAATGCCAGGACAATATTCAGCATGGAAGTGCCCCAGTACCCAGAGCGAGTAAGAATTTCTCTAGCAGCTGAGCTGTCGTAGGCCAAGAAGGCCACATCCCTGGCTTTGGGTAATTTCCTCTGAACAGAGTGTGTTCACATTGAAACAGGCAGTACAGCGTAAGCAAAAATAAATTAGGCTCCTGAAATGTCAAGCTAATTAGGAATTTAACTACTTAGCATCAAGTAAATCAACCATGAAAAAGATGGCATATGTAATGGTGTGCCTTCTGATTGAGAGGGGGATATATGGCTTGTGTCAGCAAAGTAATTAAACACTGAGATTACTCATCTGAGAGTGCTCATGCAAATAGGGTGCCAGAATGGGTGGCATTGGGCAACTCTGATAGGTTTGTGTGGTGACACTGATTCCATCAACTTTAGCAACTCTGCTGACACAGAAATACAGTGGTGGTTAGCCATAAGATGGGATGTTCCAGATATACTGTGGGATACATAACCCTACATAGGGAAAATGTACTAGGCAAATCTAAAGAAGGTCTTAAACAATAAAATAAAAGGGATAGTTCTCTGAAATTAAAGCTCCCCTAGCTTTAATATCTGCTAGTCCTCTTCCATCTATGCCAAGGACACTGGTAGCAGGGAACAGATAATATGCTGGCTCTTCTGCTCAGTGACTTTCAATGAGTTTGAATTTTGCAGTGGAAACTATTAGCTCATATTTTGTTTCATTTCTGCTGTGCAGATGGCAAGTATCTCTCTTGCACCTTCCACATGAGTGCTCAGAGCAATGAGCCTATTAAATAACTATTCAGCACATCGTGTGTCTTCACCTGACAGTACTAAGCTACATTTCCAGGGCACTGGTTGCACTGCCAGCAGCAACTCCATGCCTATGGGGTACCCACTGAAAAAGCACAGCAAAAGCAAGCGTGTCAGCCTTCCCATCAGTCTCACACATCACAGCACTACAGGAGAAGGTTTCACAGCACACTTAGGAGACTTGCTGTTGGGCTTAGAGGTATAGCTGCATCAATGGAGACACAGGGTGATGTCTCAGAGGGGGAAATGTATGGCATAGGATGTTCACTGCACCATACCTGACTCTGACTGAGCAGGATAAGATGAAGACAACATGAGCAAAATGATGAATCCTGAGTACAAGAACAGGCAGGGGAGACAACCTGTCCCACAATAAACAGAGAGAGGAAACATACCGGAGTGGTGGAGCCTGGGGGGATGTAGAACAGGGGCACCCCATTCTTAGTGCTCTCAGGAATGGTAAAGTGTTCTGGGACTGTGTCAAAAGACTGCAGATGTACCAACATCTGATCTGTCTGGTTGATGCTGGAAAAGAAGAGGCAGTTAGCCACAAAAGCCCGTGCTCTCCCCCTTGCTGCCTCAGTCACCTTAGAGCTTGCACACACAGCATCCCCTGTGTACTGGGAGCCCACCTACACCAACAGAGCTTCCTCGGGTAATGCTGCGACCCCATGCCCAAGTACAAAGAGTGTGCTAAAGGGGCTCCAGTGTAGCAGCCTCACACACACAGAGGATGATTAGAGTTGGAAATGAAGTGCTACAAAAGGAATCTGCCAAATAGCTGGGAGTAACCATCATCCTGGCCAGAAAACAGTTCTGATGCCAGGCGCTTTAGCTCCAGAGACACAATGTGTGATGTGTTTGCTGCTCCCCGTGTGAGCACACAGCACAGCTGCATGCGTGTGCTGTAAGAACACATGACCTCCATGGGATGGCAGTCAGAGGTAAGGTTTGCATCCCAGGATCCGGATTCAGGAGCAGCAATACCATCACCCTGAAGCATCCTTACCAACTAGATCACAGACCAGTTTGAGTCTTTTCCTCAGCTAGACAGCAAGCTTGTTACCAGTCATGTCCCCTCCTCAGAGCACATTCCTTTTGAACCCTGGGTTGGGATGGCCACCTGCAAGACCCTCATCCCAGCATGCCAAGGAAGGAATTACTTGTTTACACTGGGCACTGGAAACGGCTGGGCATGGTCCAGCTCACCTCTGCAAGGTGTTCCAGAAGCGCCGGATGACTGTGGTGCGGTACAGACTGGTGATAGGCTTCCTCATGGTGCAACTGATGTCATGCAAAATGTCATAGCTTCCCTCCATTGTCACTTCCACCCAAGTGCTGCGTTTTGATGGGTCCAGGGGCCAGGGTGTCACAGCTAAGTACTCAATCCTCATGTTATGCTTCCAAAGCAGTACCAGTTTCACCTCCAGCTGAGACCCACCTACATGGGAGCAGAAGAGCAAGTTCAGGTGCTTGTTCTGTACACATCTGAGCTTCACCTCTGACCAGGGATTCATAAGTACCATGAGATTGTTTGATTGCTGAGGGGAACAAAGTAATCTAACAACTGTTTGCTTTAGCTGAAGTCACTCTCTCTCCTCTCCAGCTGAGGGAAGCTTTGCTTGCACTGAGGTGTTTGGTGAGGAGTTCTCAATTCTGTGTATGTACTACCTACATTAGGGAAGGCAACTGAAACTCAGAGGAGGTGCTGACATTTGCAATGGGCTCTGTTCTTCACAGCCTCGTCTTTGTTACCAAGAAAACTCTGCTTTGCACAGATGAGCAGGGCCATTAAAGTTCTATCATCCACCCTGCACAGAGTTAATCCATCCCTTTGCAGAAACACAGACATCTGATGGACACAGATCATAAACAAGCTGGAAGGTGAGGCCTAATTCTTGAATTAATCTCTATTCATCCTGCACAGACTCTATTTCACTCAATCTTCAAAGCTTCTCCCTATGTTTACATTCTCTTGCCAAAGTTGTTAAGAATGAATATTCACCTATTCTTCAAACTGTACATTTTTACCTTTTCCTTTTAGCAAGCCTGTCTAACAAGATTAACACAAACACCTGACAGCAGGCCTCACTGAGCCACAAGAGCAGAGAACTGTCCCACTCCTGCTGACTGTGCATGTGTATTTGTACTGAAACATCCCAGGGAAACACATGACCATGCTGCGATTTCAACTGCTCGATCATCTATTCTATGTCCAGCCTGCTCTGTAGTTTGCCAGCCTTGCAGTGTTTGTGTGATGATTGGATGTGCTGGAAACCTTCTGAACAGATCATCAGATTGGATGCTCTGTTTCCTGCAGAGTTGCATTTGCTGCTGTCAGAGGCACATCATGCTATCCCCTTCACAGGCTGATTGAGCTCTACTTTACAGCCATCGTTTTGCTCTCATGGCCCCTGCTGGGAGGCTCCCTCAGAGTACTCTTCCCCCATCAATGTTTAGAAGAAACCTTCCAGAGTACATGCCAAATTCATGCTTGGTTGTTCTTTTGATTAAATTATTTTTATTCTGAGAAGCTTCATTTCTATAACATTGACAAGGAGTGTGCATTACTAAAAAATCCTTATCCAGTTTCAGCTGTTACTGTGACAGAACATTCATTCCCCTTAACAGACCCAGACCTTCCTGCACCTTAAGAACTCACCTTTCTTGAACAAAGATGATCAAAAGTGTATACTATATTTTACCTGTACTTCATCTAGGGGATTAGTAGGATTTTATTTAAGATCACTAATACTTTCTACAATGGATGGTTTGTGTTATTATAAATGCACTTGCCAGGACTGCACCATCTGTTGTTTCCTGTGAAGATTGTCTAGTTTACCAGAGAGGCTAAACAAGAATTTATAAACTCATCTCTTTTCATTTCATACTATCACCTCACTCTTATTGCTTTAGGGCTCATCCACTGCTTTCTGCACAATATTTTGGTTCTCATAATAAAGTCTTTCTACTTTATCAACAGCAAACATGATAAGTCAATTCCCACATTTTTGCTTAGATCATAAACGAAAATATTTCCGACTTTCACCTCTGTTTCCATTAGTCATCTTGGCTTCACTCCTATGATCCCACACAAGCAGAACTAAAAACACAGGTAAAATATTTACTTAGTTTGAAGCTACACCTAGATGAATCTTTAGCTTTTTCTTACTGCAAAGCAAACTTTTTCTGGTTCCTGACTTTATAGCTAATAAAATTTTTCCTACTTTGATTTCCTTCACAAAGTCCAGCTCTGTCTTTTTTAGAAAGCTCACTTTGTCTCCCTGATTCCTGTCACTAGAGAATAGCCATTCTCACTGGCCAGCTAGTGCCCAGCCATTTTTGGTGCTGGACTGATTTACAGAGGAAGATGATGTTTTAAGGCCATCCTCCAGGCTGCCCTCAACACAAATAGTGAGAATTTTTTTTTTGTTACAGAGGGAGATCCCTGACAATGTTCCAGAAAGTAAAAGGAAAAGAGCTGGGCTCAATTACACACCATGGCCCCGTAGCTTCTTTCCCTTCCACACCTTCCAATCCTCTCCCTTTCACAAGCACTTCTGCATTCCTAACTAACCAAGTTGCCTCCTAAATACCTAAATATATAAAAATCAAGCAGTGAGGGTAACCAGAGCACTTATAAATATCACAAACAACCTCTCCAGGCAACTCTGAGCACAAAGCTAGCTATTTATTCTATTTTGTCTTTGGTAAAGAAAAGGAGAAAAGCAACAGTGTCAAAGTCCATAAATGCACTTTTTTCCTCTTGCTTCACAGCCAGCTGGCTCCTTACCAGCCTTTAATTGGCAAGTTTTGGAAATCTAGGTTAATTAACTGTTCTTTGTTATCCACTTCTCTGTAGAATGGCTCAGAGAACCCTGATTAGCCAAACATGCTTTTCCCTAGCAAAGGCAGTGCTGAATGTCTAAATGTCTTGATCATTTCTCATCTCTACTTTAACCTGTTAGTTCAGCAAATTTTTAAGCAACTCCCCAGAGCATTTAGCCTTTCCAAAGTACTAAGTAACATTATCTGCTAATAGTCTGAAGGCTGCATAGAAATACACTCTATGCTTTTGATAATCCTGACATTTCATTTTTAAATTTCTTCTAAAAAATACACAGAAAGTATTTCTGGCTCAAGGAGCCCCTGAGCTGCAAAGACCTAGAGAGGGCTCAAAGGAAGAAAAAAGGAAAGCAGAATGGAGATTATTATCATGTATGTTTATCCTGCTCTTACTCCTCGCTGTGTACCTGCCCACAGCTATTCACTATAGAAGGTAACCCTGACCCAGCAGCTGCTCTTCTGCTCTCTGCTCTTGTAAAAATGGGAGACCAATCCATTTAGCATTCCAAGAAGTAAAAGCCAGCAGGCAAATACCTGGAAGAAAATGCAGAGAGCATGGTAACATGTAGTGATATTTCTAATACATTCATCCAGAGTGCAGGAATTCACTGCTTTACAATATCCTGAGCCAGAGGTTGTAGCTACACCTTTGTGCAAAAAGATACAACGTGAACTTGTCTGACTGCTTTTTGAGTGATTCATACCTGGTGAATGCTCTTCCAGCATTTCTATATAGCACTACAGAGTCACCAAAAGCACTTCAGCATTGCTGCCAGATTAAAGAGAAAGGCTTTTTATGCAGCTGTTCAAGCTCTAAGTGAACTTGTGCACAGAAGAATAAAAGACACTGAGCACGGACACAAATGGACTTGTCACACTGTTTCACAGACATTCCTAGACAAGGAGAGTGCAGTGGATCTAATCTGCCTGGATTTAAGGGAAGTAATCTCGTGCCACACCTACATTAGTGAAAGCAATCTGCAGACATTACTAGAACAGCTGTCTCACTGGGAAAACTTAGCAGATACTTACTTTTAACAGAAAATTCCTGAAACAAGAAATTAGGGAGATTCCTGGAAGACCAACTTTAGAAACTATCCCATCTAACATGATTGCTAGCAATCTTCCCCCCCAAAAAGGTGATTTAGATCCATTCAATTTGTAAGACGTATCAAGGCAAAAGAACTGCAATTTCCAGACATCACAGAGGAACAGGGAGGGGAACTGAGCAAGACGACCTTAAAGCTACTATCATGTGAAGGAACTACTAAACAAACAAAACCCAATAAAACACCCCCAAGGACTCATCAGCTGAAAGAAAAGGTGCATGAAAGATTCAGGGATTCCTGCAATAGTCATGGAGAAAGTTCACATGATTCCCAGTCTATCAGATTCATTACTTTACTTCAGAAGCAAAGTGTTAACACTGCTGAACAAGGCACTGATAAAACCACACTTACAACGCTCTTATCAACTGTTTTGAGAAACATGAGATCAAACTGAAAAGAAAACAACTTGAGGGGAAAAAAAAGAGCTATTAACCTGAATAAACAAAACAGAAAGCCTGCCCTGACAGAAGAAAGGTGAAATACTGGCTTGCTTAATATTAACCTGCCAAAAAGTAGGTTACGAGGAGAAAGATGTCGTTAAATACGTTTGTTCAAGTCAGAGACGGAGGATAAACATAATTAAAAATAATAGTCACACAGGTCCAATTTGGTCTCAGGCAAAGGAAGCTAGAGAAAGAGCAATGAAGCTCTGGGACAGTCTTCCAACCAGAGCAGTGGCAGAAGGTATTTACATATTTTTAAGGCAGACCACAGTAAATTCACAGAAAACATCGCATGGCAAGTTTGGAATGGTTTTGGAGTTAGATCACAGACTTTGATTCTCTGATGTAAAACACATTCTGTGTACTAATAAGCTTGCATTTGGATTTTTTCATCTCACCTTCAGTTAAAGTACTACCACTAGTCACAGCTGGAGATGGAAACTTACATTGGATTTACTGGGTCTCCTTAGGATAATCAAACCCCTCCAGGTCCCTAGTCAGCAGCTAGTTCTCACCCTCCAGGTGCCATGTCTAGTGAGCCAGGTAAGAACAGGATCACAGGAAGTTTTATGGTATTCTAGAGTTGATCATAGTCCTGACTGATCTGACATTTTTACCTAACAATATCCTTGTTTAGCCCAATATCTTCCTTTGGAAGACTGTAATTTGGAGGCATTAAGCCTGTTGTACCAAAGGGCTTAACTTAGTGCTTAGTATTTTGGACTGCATCTAGCAAAGAATTAGAAAGGGATGAAAAAAAGGAGAAATATGATGAAATCCCAAAAAACTCGGCAAACCCCAGTTCTGTCACTGGTTTCTCTGCAATTGTGGGGAATCATTTCCAAGATACAGAGCATCACTGGCTGTCCCTCCCCAGGCACAACCACCAAGGGTAAGCCTGGCAAGTGCACAACCGCACAATACTGGGCAGCCCTGCAGCAGGCTTATTCATGAAAACAGAATTTGGGGAAAATGGCTCCTTCCTCCACAATACCATCACTCTGCTGAGATTGCAGACCCTGTGCTTTCCTCTACACAGCTGAGAACAGAGTCCTATCTGAGTCTCCAGTCCTTAAGGCAGCAGAGTCACCTTTGGTGATGTTGACCTCACGGATGCTGTAGCCCTCGCGCAGCCGGACCGAAACGATGCTCACGAGGTCGGCGTGCACCTCCTTCTCCGTGTGCTTCTTCCTCCGCATCGCCAGCGCAGGGTTGCTGCTTGCAGACACCAGGTGCTCATTGAACAGCCTGTGCTGGGACACTGCAAACAGCAGGGATGGGTTTGTGAGGGAGCAGCTCCTCTAGGCCCCACTGCGCAGCAACAGGCCTCCCCAAGAGCTTTATAAAAGCTGCCAGGAACACTCGCTGGCCTGAAGAACAGTATATCCTTCAGGCACCAAATACACCCACTCCTGATTCTGCAATACAGAAAACAGGTTCATCAGTGTGGCCAAGAGGCCTGGGAAAGGGACAGATGCCAGGCACTGCTTCCTCTGGGACAGCTTTTGTGACGAGGCATTGGAATTCCACATCCAGCCTAGACAGGCAGAAACTGCACATCTGTTTCAACAGTCACACAGCAAGCTTTGGGGCTTTACCGATTTCCCTGGAAAATTCTAATTCCCAGGTGCTTTTTAAAAGGTATCAGGATGTGGAAGCCTTGAGCTTAAACCACTAACAGCTGATCTTTTTAAGATTCAACATTTCCAAGTCCCAAGCCAGCTCTCTTCAAACTTGCCAGTTTATGTGGCTTCTGCTGCCAAGTTACAGAAAGAGCAGATGGCACCAGCATATCGCTGGGACTTGAAAGGGTGTTTCCATGTTTTACTGGTAACTAAACTAATCTCTCCTGGCACACTCTCAGTCACTAACAGTCACAAAATAAGAACAACCAGAAGAGGCATTTGGGACAGTTCTCAGGGGTCTAGTTTTTCAATCCAAACTGCCATCTGCAAGCCCTGTTAGGACAAGCTCTCCAGAACATCCCCACCTGCACGCTAGCCAGTGTGCACGGAAGGGTGGGCAAGAGCTTCTGACCTCCTCCAAGTCCCAACACAGTGGGCCTAACTGCAGATTGCTGAGTCAGGGGAATGGTGGAAAATGGGACATTATTTTCCCCTGGTCCACCCAATTCCTGGAACCAGGATGGGATTCTCAGGTGAGGCTGCGTGACCAGAACCTACAGAAGCCATGACAAGGGAGAGTATCAGCATAACCAAGCCTGGGGAGTCACCTCAAAGAGAGGTGCTTTAAGACATCCATCTACTGGAAGAAGGACATGCACATTCCTCACCACAGTAATATTCTGGATTCAGGGACTCCCCAGTACGCAGAAAGGAGTACAGTAGAAACGCCTTGTGATACACATTCAGATCCAGGCTCAGGGGATCCAGCTCAGGACACGTGGAGAGGTAAGCACCAAAAGTGGCCATGGCAATGAATTTCATCAGTTCCACATTGGGAACGTGGCCAAAGCTGCAGTCGTAGGAGTACACACCACCCACCTACAGGATGGATAAAAGAGACACCTGAGTGAGAACAGCACTGCTGAGGACAAGGTCGATGGCTGACCAAGGACTCAAACAGCCAGAGAAGGCCTCCAGTTCTCCTCTGCCCACCACCACCAATCCACCTGCCTCCTTCCAGTACCCACGCTCCCAGGTACCAGCAGACATACCTGCACAAAGGAGCAGGCCACCGTGCCACTGCGCAGCTGGTTGAGCAAAGTCTCGCACACAGCCACGTCGGGGACACTGGTCACACCATCCGTAATTATTATAATACCTGTAAACAAGGCAGCATCTTAGTGCATCTTCCATCTCAAACAGCTATCATTCTCCCAGTAAATCCACCAGAGATAAAGCTGAGGCAGGGCAAAAGTAGAAGGAAAATCCTGAGGCTGGTTTAGAGCTTCCAAAGCATGATGGAGCTGGCAAACATCCTGACTAGGTACAGCAAAGCACACAGAAAGGGCACAGCTCTTCACACCCCAGGCTCTCCTGAGCAACAGTCACAGCTGTACTGCCTCACAAATGCCCCAACACTGACACACGGCACTTGGCACAGTGTGGTCCTCCCCATTCCCACTACCACAATTTGCCCCCAGAAAGCAGAGTAAAAGGCTGTGTTGAAATGTCATCCCTAACAGAAGGGTCCATGCACACACCAGTCCTTATAAAATTAACCTCAGACTATGGCAGGAACAATACAGCCCTTTGCAAACAACCGGGCAAACCTTAACCCCGAGGACGCAGCCAACCTGCGCTGGAGTTGGAGGGCAGCAGCTGCAGGGCCAGGATCCCCTGCCGGACCATGCTGACCAGGCCAACGTCAGCAGTGACAACAGACACGCTGGGCTTCCTCCCAGATGACTCCTGCACGTCACCAGGGCTCTCTTGGCTCAGGGGGGATAAATCCACCTACAAAAGTTAAAAAAAACCCACAAGGCCCCATGGGGCACATTTCAGCCTAGCTCTAGTTCTCGCTCCTCCAAACACCTTTGGTCTGGCAGTCCCATGGTACTCTGGAGCACTGCAGCAGACTCCATTTGTAGTTTTAACTTCCAGGTGCTCTTAAAATCCTGGTCACTCGGGCCCCTTAGAACAGCTGGGCAAGGCTGCTTGAAGGTGGAGGGACAGCATGCTCAGAGCTTTATTCTAAGCTGATTTCTCATAGAAGGGGAAATATGAGACACTTTGGGGTCACTAAAACTCCTCTGTGGAGCAAAGCCGTTCCCAGTTAAAGAGGTGATGAATACCTCTTTCTCCCCTTGTCATTTAGTAGAAGCTGCAGCTATTCAGCATCTCCTTAACCTACTCTATTCAGCCCAGAAACACTGGAGAGGCAGAGACAGGTACATCTCACTTGTGAAGCTCTGCAGCAGAGGGGGCAAGGAGCCTCATAAGGACAAAATCTGGTGCCTGTGCATTTAACCCAAATGGCCCTCGTTATGCAGTGTTGATATAAACAAATTCAGGCAGGCTTCCCCTGCATCTTCTACAAAAAATATGCCCTAGGCAAAGCCTGAAATTTGTATAATTATGCCAGTGAGAAACCTACTGTATTCATAGTCCCTTAATCCCCATAAGGCTCTGGCAGCTCAACCCTGTAATAAAATATTGCTTCATTTTTATTGCTAATGCAGAGAATGGCTGAGCCCACCCTCCCCCCCCTTTGCAAAGCTACAGACGACTGGAGCTGGGAAAAGAAAACTAGAACTAACAAAACTTTTGCTATGCACAAATGGGAGCAGTCTGTGCCTGTGAGCAAAAAATACTGACTATCCACCACTTTAATTTGCCAGATGCCTTAAATTCAGACACTTGTTAACAATGATACAGCTAGTGCAACTTCAAAAGTGAAAAAAGTTTCAGTCCCTGCCCTTCCCCTGGGGCCTCTCACCTCCACCCCACACCCTGTGGCAGGACTCACCAGTCCCTCTGGCCTGCAAGAGCGTCTCTCTCCTCCATTTGCATGGCACAAGTTACAGTGTAGTTTACCATGAGAGAAATACTGCATCAAGCAGGAATGCATACAAAGCACTGCAAAAACACCACCTGGACTCACTAGCCGAGGTATTTACATCCGGCAATCTACTTCCTGTTTCAGGACTAGCAGTTTTAGCATTGAAACATACAAATTTCAGCTAGAATGTGAGATGCCCAGCACTTCAGATACACAACTCCAATACATCACCAGTATCCTCTTGGTCATCTGATTTTGGGACTTCTTTTTTTCCTTTTTGCCCAAACTCTAATAACTAATGCTAATTAAGGACTAAATAACCTCAGCCAGACCAGCAATGACTTTGACTGCAAGAAGATCAAAAGCAGCATGGCCAGCAGGTTGAGGGAGGTGATTTTTAAATGTTCCTTCCAACTCAGACCATACTAGGATTCTATCATTATTATGCTGATACATATATCCATGGCTACTAAGCAGCATCTGTCACAGATTTCAAGGAATACTTGAAACTGCAGTTAAGTTTCACTGCCAGTTTTCATGGTAACAAGGAAGTATTTTCATTCAAGAAATGAAACAAGGGCTAAGGGCATATTTACAGCTATTTATAGATTAATAATACAGACATAATCACCTCTCCCACCATCTTCAGAGAGAAAGAACACCCTACTGTTTCTCCCATGATATACAGTGAGGCCATCTTACTGCACATTAACCTTAGGGAAGGTAACCATCCTCACCAGTCCTTCTGACCACTTAATGGTTCTGCTTCCTCGGTGTTCATGTCTCCTTACTAGATCCCACAACGTTGTCTCACCAACTCCTTAGCTGTTCCTTCTGCAGACCTATGCTGCTGTTCCTCTTGCCACCCCACTTCAGAGGGGCCTGAGACTGCAGATCTCCAGGAAGCCAAGAGAGCCCAACTACCTCTGCCCTGCTTACCTGCGGTTTGGGTTCATACTGTTGCTGAAGCATCTCTGCCACTTTGTTTTCAAAGGCACAGAGCTGTGTGTAAACTTGGTGCAGAAAGGCCTCGCGCTTCGTCTCATCCAGCTGACAGCCCTGGAACAGTACCTGGCCCAAGGACACACGTGTCAGTCACCAAGTTAAGATTTTATAGCACTAGCCCCAAGATGGTACACAGGAACACAGTTGTGCACAGTGGAGTTCAAATATGTCCCTGACAAAGCACAGGTACAGCACAGGCCCTCCTCTCTGTCCCTGCTCAGAGACAACTGCCTGTGTAGTTAACTATACAGTAGTTAACTGTAGTCTGACCCTTCTAAGGAAGGCCTGTTTGTCCTAATGTACCTCACCTGTAGACTGATCAAATTATCTTCCAAGAGGAACAGCAAATTGAAAAAAAGAAATGAAACAATTAGAGTGGACATTACAAAAGAGGCTGAGTGATGTGACAGAGTAAGCCTGCCACCACAGAAACTCCCCAGGGTGACAGGCATGACACCTGTGCTTACAGATGTCACCCTGGTGCAGGCAATCCCTGTTCACAACCAGGAGGCAAAGAAGGTACAACACACAAAGACCTCAGCAGATTGGTGGGATGCTGCATATTATCCACATTCCTTCAGCCTCATATGGACAAGACCTCAAAGTGGCATCGGAGGAATAAATGATTACCACAGAGAGTCTTTCCTGGATCAGTGATACACACATATGCCTTTTCCTCCATAAAAGAAACATAATTATCCAGTTGTACCCAGAGATCACAGTTCACGGCCTCATATACAAAGTGGGAATTTAGAGAGATCCAAAGAAGAAAAATGTAGCAACTTCAGAGTGCTCAGTATAGCGTAAATAGGGGAGATACTGAGGCACAGCATGATGGTGTCTGCAGGATTGCTGGACAAGATAACACACAAAACATCAATGGCAAATGGAGAAATTCCTGCTACACTTACTCCAGTAGCACCTCAAAACAGACCAAAGTGATGGCCACGCTTCTCAGGTACAACACAAACCCTGGCAGAAGGCTTGGGCAGGGAGGGCTGAGGAAGGAGAGTGAGGGAAAAGGCTCCTCCCGTTACCATGCACTTTCCCTGGTATTAGCAAAGGGATGAAATACACCACCAGAAACGTGTACATGAAAATACTGTAAGGTGGAAAAGATCAAGGATGAATTTCAAAAACCACGCTGGCCCCATAAACCAGACTTGAATTTATTAAACAAACTTGCCCTGACACAACTAAAATCTCACTGATAAATCTCAATATTGGGGCTGGCTGCTCCCTTCAGCAAGAAGAAGCATATTCAGACCAATGCAAAAAACCCAAGGTTTGTAGGAAGGAGCAATTATGTTTGAATTAACCACTGCCATGGAGCTGGAACAGGCAGACAAGCTTTTGGTCATACAACCTCTGCTTGAATGCTTCAAGCTAATTAAAACAGGCAAAAAGAATTAATCAACAGAAATTAAAAACAAAAACAACCCCCAAACAACAAAACAAGAATAACAACAACAAGCACATATTTGACATGAGGCAAACGTTCCCTGTGGCCCAATTCTAGGATTGTGCCTGAGGGCAGCATTCTCCAGAGAAACCTCTGCTTCCTGCCCAGAAAGGAGAAGTTGCTCACATACACTTCTGCCTCACACCAGGCCACATGTTTCAGTGAGACAAGCCTGCAGCATCACAGATAACAGAGCCCAGCTGTCCCCTGCCCCTGCTTTCCTCGTGCTCACAGGACGCCTGCAAAGCACAGCAAGCTCCTCACACTCTGCCAACAGAGAGCCTGAACTTTACCTGGTGGGACTGTAGGCCAATGATGGAGGAATACACCTGGATGGTGACAAAGATCTCTGGCTGGTAGATAATGTCTGAACCAGGGATACGAAAGGGTCTTAACAATCCCACCAAGCATCGGGAAAGGGCGTGAAACACTTCGTCAAAAATTATCTCCCCTGTTGAGTCATCCTACAGAAACAGAGAAAAGGAACAGCTTTTTCACCTTCTAGGACCTTCAGTCTCATTGCTGGTTGTCCCACTGTGCAGAGCCAAGAGCAAACATCCTTCTGCAATGGCAGCTGGATTAAAGTGACAACTCTTGTAAACAGAAGTCATACACTGAGCATCCAATGGAGAGACAGGATTTGCCATTTAGTTCCCAGCCAGGGGCACAGCATGGCTCCCTCCCAGCAAAAGCACGACTTCTGCAAAAGTTAAGACTGACACTGAGAGCAATAAGCCTTTTCTCAGCAAACATAAATGGGCTTCTCTTTTAATGCAGAACACGCCAGAGACGCAGTTTCTGCTCTTACCACAATCCCCGTGGAAGGGCTCAGATCAAGTTCAATCACAAATCGGTACTGGCGGGCCAGGAAGGTGACCCGTGTAGAGGGCACGAGGAGGTAGGGCCTGGGCTGGACCGGCTCGTCTGGCTGCCACCCGTTAGGTAGGATGCTGAGAACATCAAGCTCATTTTCTGACTTCACCTGCCAGAACATGCAAACGGCACATGAGAGAACATCAAGCCACATCAAAGGAAGAGCCAGAGAGAGGAACAGGGTTTAAATGCTCTGAAGGCTGCAGGTGCTGCTGGGTGGTGCAGGACCAGCCGCGGTGACACCATCCAGCCCTGAGCCCCAACTCACCAGCTCGGGCTCGGGTACGGCCCGGATCACCTGGTGCAGGCGGCTGAGGACCCAGGCGAGCCGCACGTTGCGGGAGATGCGATAGTCCTTCTTCATCAGGAGGAACACGTGCCCTGCCTCCTCCACCTGCGGCGGGAGC
>WEIT01011908.1:72380-93509 GCA_013389985.1 Dryoscopus gambensis | reverse complement strand
CGGGGGGAGCGGGGCCGGGCGGCTCCGCGGGGGCCGAGCCCATCCGGGGCTGGGGCAGCCCGGGCAGGAGGCCGAGCGCGTACTCGAGCAGCCGTGCGATGCTCTGCTATGCAACAGCCCCTTGTTGCTGCACGGCTGTGGAGTGAGTGTGCGTACAGCTGAGCGCCCTGGTCCCGCTTGAATGAAATGTCGTTAATGGGAGAAGAACCTAATTACTTTACTAAGTGCTCTGAATTTGTAGCATCCGTATTATCCAAAGAGAAGAGTTGCAGAGGTTAATGACAGGTTAGCAAGTTAAAAAAATCCACCTCCTTTGGTTTGTTTGAAACCGCAGCCTGCTGGCCTCATGCGGATCTCCTGGTTGTCCTGCTGAAAAGAAAGTGAAAAAGGATTGTCCCGCTGTTCCTCATTTATAGGGTTTATTACATTGTCTCTCTTTGTTTCAGCCATTTGCTCGTACCAGTCTTTTTACTGTTTTTTACTGTTGGGGTTTTTTTTCAACTATGAATATTCTTCATCATCCTCGTTTCCTTTATTAATACTTATTCCTACTCTATCCCTTTTCAGTTTGAGGGACAAGAGTGATGTGTAATATTCGAGATGCAGAGGAGGCGTGCATTTATGTGGTGACAAAATGATGCTTCGTTTCTGTTGCTTTCCTAATAAATCCTGTGGGTGCTTTTACTTCCGTGACCTCCTTTTCAGCATTGAGCAGATGTTTTCATGGGTTACCCTCAGGTAATCCCGAGATCTTGTTGTTGAGTTACAACGTTATCAGCTCAGATGATGTCACTGTGTACAGAAAGCCAGACGAGTTTTTTCCCCCTTTGTTTTGCCAGTCAGGATTTTTTTTTTCGTTTGTTTCACCGCCTGCGTTGCTTTATCTTTACGTACTCTGAATTTCACCTTTACCTCTCAGCTGCTCCATATCAGGAGATCCTTCAGAACCCCTACCATAAGCCCTATCTTTACTACCTCGGCACAATTTAGCATTGTTAACAAACTCCTTGAAGTGTCCCCTTGGAGAGGCACAGCATTCCTTGGAATCACTGCACAGTCTTATTGTATGCTTATTGCCCTGCTTGTGTCTGCTTCCAGCTCCTCATGGCTTTGGGAAGAGCCTGGGGAAGGAGCGTTGGAGTGCACTGCTGCCGTGGGAGTGCAGTGGGGTTTCATTCATCCTCTTGGGGGCTTCTTGGATAAGCACAGGCAGCAGGCCAGGGCAATTACAGTGGGTGCATATACCTGGCACCCCTGCAGTAAAACGCTGGCTACCAGCCCAGCTTGTAACACAGGCAGTAGTTAACTTCCACGCACAAACACACTGCACACAAACAGTTTGTAGGCATGTTTCTTAATTGGACAGGAACTGACTAGTCCCTTCACAAGGTGAAGGAGAGTGCTTTTATCTCTAGGTGGAACAGCCAGCAGCAATCTGTTACATGAATCCACTCCATGGACTGGGGATCAAATTTTAATAAGGTTGATTCAGCTGTTTATTCTAAGGTGGTTAAAGTAAAATAAAGTCCCATCAGTGATTACTGACTTGTCAGAGTGCAAATAAAATAGAATAATATTGTGTTCTCATGAACATGGAAGGTGCCTGATAATCTCTCCATGAAGCTTGCACTGGGCCAGTGCATTTGAACAGAGCAACAACAAACCCAATAGCAAGCATGCCAACAGCCTGAGTCACTCTATCTGCTTTCTCAATCAGTATTCCCTTTCTATTATTTGATTGCTTTGTACCACCCTCCTCATGGATTATTATTGTACAGTTCTCAACTTACATGAGCAGTTCCTTAGGGCTGGGACTTCAATTATATTTTGCGCAATACTATAGTATGAGTAAGTTCAAGTAGATAAGAGTTTAGAGGGTTTTTGCAAGAGTCAAGGACATGCCTTGGTGTCTTTGGCAACAGATCCCCAGTCCTGACACTTTGTCTGTCACTGTCCTCCCTCACCCGGAAAGGGATGTCAGTGGGAAAGAGTCCTTAAACAATGTAATCCCAGCAAAAGGCAGGAGGCGATGGGTGTGTGTGAGTATGATACCGGTCTGTGTCATGGCAGGGCCTCCTGCAGCCCGTGGGGCACAAGGCCAGTAAGAGCTGCCAGTTTTCTTGGCAGCTGGAAGTGTCATGTGGGCAGGAAGAAAGTAAAGAATGAGGTGAAGGGCACAAACTGGAGTCTTTAGTCCATGGACCTGTTACTCATTTTGCAAAGGCTGTTTTTGATGAAGACATCGCAGCACCCACAGCTGCTGTCAGAAAAGGCTGAGGGAATGCTAATCTTTGCGCTGGGTTAGCTTTAAGTGGCTTTCAAAGGTGGCGTGAGCTAACTTTGATGACTTTGCCTGATGTGGTAAAAAGCAGATGCAAGTGATGATGTCTTCACTATGCTCACCTAGATCTTTAACAGGACAGCTGGCCAAGCGTTTGTCTCAGGCACAAGTCTCTTGCCTAAGTAGTCTGACCCAAGGGAAAGGGGTCAGTGTGAAATAATAGGTTTTTTATCTCTAATAGCTCTGCTTCCTATGAAAAGTAGTCTGTCTATAGGACAGATTGGATTATGGATGCATGGGTGTGGATTCACGCCTCTGTCCTCCTCCCTTGTCTGTCTTGCCTTTTTTTAGAGAGAGGAGAAGCAGCTGGAGCTGACTCTGGAGGCGCTCATCAGTCAGGTGGCCGACCTGAAGAACTCCTTGGTCAGTTTTATCTACAAGCTGGAGAATGAGTATGACCGACTCACATGGTAAGGCATCTCACTGTTGATCACTGCCAAAATTCTTGCTCAAAGGATTAATTAGAAAACATTATCTTCTTGTCAGTAGGTTTAAATTTTCTTTTCACATTTGTGCTGGAGGAACCACTGCAAATCTTCCACCAGAAAACCAGTTGAAATCCATTGGCTTCATGCTCTAGAGTAATAAGATGCTAACACCTTTTAATCCAGACATTTTGTGGGAACTAGACTTGCATCTGCAGTGAGTGGGCATTCTCAGGTGAAGCACCTTAGAGACCCTCATACACTATAAGTTGAACAATAGTTCTTTCTACATTTCTTGACCTTTTCCAGCTTTTTATGGCTCTGATATAAACTGAGCTTTTGTGTTTTTCTAGTTTTGCTTTACCACGCAGTTTGAGAGACTTGCAAGATGGTATTCTCTTCCTGGAGAATATGGAGCATAAATATGCTATAACTGCAGCTTAATAAACTGTATGGTATCTTAGTGTCTGCCACTGCAGCAAAGCTTCAGAGATAAGTTAACATTTATAGTTAATATTGCAGAAGGGAGGAGAACTGATGAATCCCGCACAGAGACCAAGCTGAAGAGGAACTCCTTGAAGACATTATCAGTTATTTAGATCCATTATTTCTTAGTCTGGTTAGCCAAGCTATAAATATTTTCTCTCCTGGCTGTACTGCTTCAGGATGAAATTATTTCTTGAGATCCTGCTTCAGAATTTCACTGGGAGAGGTAGTCACAAGGAGAGAATTGCTTCTGTGTATGTTACTGAAATCCCAAACATCTGCCACTTTCAGTGGTATTGCTTGTAATGTCCCTGAGGTATTTGATGCATTTGAGCCGTTTCCAGTAAGTGAAACTCTCTCCCCCCTGGCTGCCCCCAAACTCGTCAGGCCAGCCCAGTCTTGGGGGGCTTCAGAGGGGAGATGTTTCAGAAACCAGGCGAGAGATCCACAGAGGCTCAGTTTCCTTATGTTTATTCTCAGGGATGAAGGAGGAAAAACAGGAAGAACAATGGCGGAGCAGGGTTTTGTCTGGGGTTTGGTAGGTGTGGGTTCTTGGCCCTGGGCCAATGGGATACAGAAAGGAAGGAAGGGTCAGGCTAACATAGTTACAGCTTATGGGGGTCTCTTGGGAGGATCATACCATTCCCCAGGGAAATGTAACAAGTAAGGACTGGGGTTTGTCCATAGCTGCATACTCAGCACTAGATTTTACTGCTTACTGTCTGAAGTAGACTGATTTGAGGACTAATGTTATTTCCTCACTCCTCAGCCATTTGAGTGAAGAAGAGAGAAAAGCCCTTTGTGGCATCCCCTTTCCATGTTCTGTCTTCTTTATTTGCTTTTCCAGGCCTTCAGTTCTGGACAGCTTTGCATTGCTCTCAGGACAGCTGAACACCTTGAATAAAGTGCTAAAGCATGAGAAGACCCCGCTATTGCGAAACCAGGTGATCATCCCCCTAGTGCTGTCTCCAGACCGCGATGAGGAAATCATGGTAAGACGTGTCCCTGGAGTATCAGAAAGTGCTTGAGTGCCTGAGTATTCAGCTTGTCATTCATTTGTGCTGGGCATTCCTCAGCTCTGGGTGTAAAGGAAGGAGAGGCAACAAGTACTTCTGTGTGAGAGCTGCCTTGCTGTGGGGCTTTCACCTACAAACACTTGCACTGGATACACTTTACAGAAGGTGTTCCTGTTCATAAATATGTTGCTGCAACTAAACAGGCACAGTGCAAATTCCTAGACAAGTGCTTGAAACTTCCTAATGCTCCACAGATGAAGGTTTCCCCACTAGCCTTGTTCAGCACCATGGCCTGTGCCCTGGTCTGGAGCTGCCAAGAGCTGGGCTGGAGGAAGAGGGTCTGAGTGAGGCTTGTCCCACTGTTGCAGCGGCAGACAGAGGGACGTGTGCCAGTGTTCAGCCATGAAGTAGTGCCCGACCATCTTCGAACTAAGCCCGACCCTGAGGTGGAGGAGCAGGAGAAGCAGCTGATCACAGATGCAGCTCGAATAACCCCTGATGCAGCACAGGTAGGTAAAGAAGAGTTTGATACTTCTGCCTCTTATCCCTAGGGCACAAGGTGCCCTTTAACTGTTTTCTGCACCCTTCCATTTGACAGTTTTCTTTTTTTTGCTGTGTCCTTTCCTGTCTGAGATTCCTCCAGCTCACCCTAGCTGAGGTTTGGTTTCATTCACAGTTTCACCAGGGTATCCAGGTCTCTGGCTGTTCACAGGAGGTGCCATCCAACCAGTCAGAGGTGAAGGCTATCCCATGCCCACAGTGCCCTCCTGCATGCATTAGCCCCAGGCGCTCAGCTCAGCTACCAAAATGCTTATGTTTGGTTACACAGATCCTGGGAAAAGAAAGCTTGTTCATTTACCTTGCTGATTTGTACTGAGTTGGAGGTATCCTGGCAGTTTCTGACAGTTTTCATTTTGCAGAAACAGATCCAAAGTCTGAACAAAATGTGCTCAAATTTGCTGGAGAAAATCAGTAAGGAGGAGCGTGAGTCTGAAAGTGGAGGTATGTCACTGAGGTGGGAGTTGGGTACAGGGCTCAAGCAGCAGGCTTGAGCAAGTAGAGGCAAAATAGGTGTATTGGAGAACCTGAAGTATGGGAAATGCAGCTGGGCAGCATAAACGAAAAAATTCCAGGAGATGCAACATTTGACTGTCCTGGAGCACCCTAATTTGAGAAGGGAGCCCATGGGTGCAGTGTGTCTTCCTTGTATGATCTACACGTGGTGGGAAGGTCATCCCAACCCTTTGACATATCCCTCTTTGAGGAGGTGGTAAGTATCTGCCAAGAAAACTTCCCAATCAACATTAATTAATAAAAATAGCTGGGAAAATGCAGCAGCAGTGAATTAAGAAACCCTTTAGCTATGTTCTGAAGGAGACTACGTGTTGGCAGGCTCTTGCGTGATCCTGTCTAGATAATGGGTGCTTCAGGCTCATGGCCAACCTTTTCTGGTAGTGGTGTTCACTGTTCCCGGGAGTGCCACACACAGATCTTAAAGGCAGTGGCATTGCTTTTATTGTCATCTTTGACACAGGACCTGAGCACAGGTTCTGTCTAGTATCTGGGATTAGCAGTGTAAGTGGGCACATGTGTGGCAAAAAAAACTTGCAGACACCGTGTTGCTCATGAGCCTCCAAAGGGTCGTGTTGCTCTTTTTTATCTAAATCACAGTGCTTGTTACCTGCCATAGGATTCAGCATGGAATAGACTTTAGTGGGAACTTCTCATGGGCATGGAGGAGTTAGCTCACTCTATCCTCCTTCCATGAGCAGATTATGCCCTGCTCTATTTTCTCAAGAGTGAAAAAGCTCTAGGATCACCAGTGTCCCTGGATTTTGCAGCTTCTTTGACCTTGCTGAGACTCTTGTAGGACAGCTTGTAAGAAACTCATCTCTATCGCATGCACTAAAGTAGCTGAAAAGTAAATTCAGGACCAGTTATGCTACTTTTTAGACCTGATTGCCAACTCTAAAAATAACTTCCAAAATAACTTCTTTTTTTACAGGTTTACGACAGAATAAGCAGACCTTCAACCCTGCAGATACCAACGCACTGGTAGCAGCTGTGGCCTTTGGGAAAGGGCTGTCAAACCGGAGACCCCCAGGCTCTGGGGCATCTGTCCAGTCGAGCCAGCCAGGAGCTGGTGCCATCATTGCAGGTGCTTCAGGCATGCAGCAGGTCCCAATGACAGGTGCACCAGCTCAGCAGCAGCCAATGCTGGCAGGAGTGCAGATGGCACCAGCAGGACAGCCAGGTAAAGAAGCTCTGTATCTGAGATCAGTTGAAATCCAGGGAGCAAGAAAGACAAATGCAGATGTAGAGATTCTTCCCCAGTCACCTTTTAGATGTAACTAAGTACGAGGTTCCTTTCTGGCCTTAATAGCATGAGTCAGGTTTTAATAGTGTAGTAATACCTGTTTAAAATTGGCTCAGAGGTTGAGGTGGATCCGAGCCAACCAGCTTCAGCTTCTTAACTCTCACTGTGATACTATTTTAATAATAGACTTAGTGAACATAGGAATCAATATGGAGGGAGATCGCAGTGTAGTTTTGCAGGGATCTATACTGGGGGTTTTCCTGTCAATTTAAGTTGTGGGTAGGCAGTAAAGTGGAAAAGTTTGATGATAATGAGTTATTTAAGGTAAGAAAAAAACCAAAAGTTTTCTGTAAGAAGTTAGAAGGTTTTCTTATACAAAGTGACTTTGCTTAATAGTGGTAGATGACATTTGTATTGAATATAAACTGAAATACATAGGCATAGAAATTTGACTGTACACATCCAGCACCTGGACTCTAACCTAGTTACTTGTATTTGTGAAATACATCTATGATATAAGAATTCTGTAAAGACAATAATTGGGTGTTCAGTTGGGGCAGAAATGCAAGCTAAATACTAGGAATTGCTAGAAAAGGAACATAGAAACAGAGGATATCTCTAGGCCATTCTGTTAATCCATTGAGCACCCACACCTGCAATATGATGGGTGGTTCTGATACCTTCTCTGCTACTGGACATAGCTTTGGGCTAGGGAGAAGAAAGCAGAAGCCTATAAAATCCCAAATTACATACTGCAGGCAAATGAGGAATGATTGTCCATTGTCTCCTGTGACACAGAAGGATTGGTGAAAGTGCACCAATCAAAATGTGGGCTTGTAGATTTGGAACAAAAGAGAGATACTTTTCTGAATACCAAATAATTACACTGTAGAGCACATTGCCTAGTGTGTGATAGGCAGATAATGTTTATGTGAGATGGAAAAATAAGTAAGTACATAGATTTCTGGATGAAAAATCAGTTGGCAGCTAATCCTGAGGATACCAACTCTGATTCCATGACCCCGAGCCACAATATGTTAGAAGCAGAATAGGTATTCTGCAGGGATATCACTGCAGGCTTGTCCTATTCTGGTATTCCTCCTTAAAAATCCTCTGCTGTCAGGAATGGGTTTGGCTGGGGGGACCTACAGGCTAACCCTGTACTGTCAGAATGTTTACGTGAATTGTGATTTAGGATATCAGATATCCTAATTGGTGTTTTCTTGCCTGTATATAATGACTTGTTCAGATATGCACTTAAGCAACAGTATTACTCATAAGTTAAATAGGTATTTATGTTAGAGTTAGAAAGTCATTTCCAGTGTAATTTGGTAACAAAGAAGACCTCCGTGAATTCCTGGCTGACACTGTATCCAGGGTGGGAAGGCAGTCACTTCTGTGGGCCAAGCAGAGTGCCCTGGTAACGAGAGCGCTTGGCCAGCCTGTGTGATGGGGAAAATACCTCTTGGTAGGAGCAGCTACAGTGGGTTTTATCAAAGGTCAGTCTCACTATTCTGCTTTTGATAGTGCCCGTAGCTGAGGCTGAAAGAATACAAGAACAAAGTATATCTTGACCGCAGTTGTTTTTTAGGGATTTTAAGCCAGAGTTTGGTTTAATACCACTGGGTACAGTAGGCATTAATTTCTGCAGTTCCCATTTGAATTACAGTTTTGACTTCTACAACACTTATGGCAATATGTCCCACAGCTTTATCACATTTTGCTTAAAATCCTTTATATGTTTAAACATTTTGCTTGGTAATTTTGTTGCATTTCTCTTTTTTACCCGTATTGTGAGAAATGGTGAATAATCCTCAGTTACCTTCTCCATACTGGTTTTCATGTTTTAAGAATCTGTCACGTCTCCTTCGTTTGTCCATTTTTAGATGTTTTTCCCTTAGCTAACAAGTCCTGTTCTCTTTAATATGACTTTGTGTGGAAAGTATAACTTGGACCATCCTTGTCACTCTTACCTGCAGTTTTTCTGGTTGCTCTTAAGACTGGGAACAGCACAACCATTCACAGTGTCTCAGATGTGGGTGAACCATCCAGTCCTGTTCGCTGTTGCTTTTAGAGTAATATCTAACAGTATTTGTCTCCTGATTGTTAGTGATATCTATCAGTTACCTGCCCATTCATTGCTGGCAATGACCCGCTTTGGATATGTCTGAGAAAGTTTAATAATCTTTATCGTTATAGGCATTTTCTTTATCAAATCTTTTCTTGTCCTGCTGCACTATAATTTTAACTTTCAGAAGTTATCCTTTTTTTTCTGCTTCTATTTGAAAACACTGAAGGAGTGTTTTTTGAATATCCCTCTGTGCTGTTCTTTAATCACTGTTTATTTTTCAGATCCTCTTAGTTTTGTCTAGCACTGTACACTTACTGTAAGCTGCTAGTAAGATGTCTTTGAACACACTCCCATGTGAGATTGGTATCAGCAGAGAGTAATAATGCCCAAGAGGTGGATGTGGTTACAAGAAATTAAGAAATCTGAGAGAGGCTTGGTAATTTAAATATACAGCTTGACTATAAATAATGCTGCAGGAAAGGGGATACAGACTGAAATGGAAGTGGACACAGTCTGGGTTCTTCTGTGTGTGCTGCTGCCAGCAACTTCTGAGACTGAGCAAGTCCGACACTCCTGTAGGAGCCTCCTGACAAAGAGAAAGGCTTGCTTAGGATGAAAAAAGAATGGAATTGGAGGGGATAACAGGGAGACACAGGAATTATCAAGGAGATTTGTCAGCAGAGGAAGATGCCAATTTGTAGAAGAGTTTGATTGTGTAGGTCAGAAGCTGGAAGATGCTGTAGTAAATGAGTCTGAGGTGGAACTGGAAAAGCCCAGAAAGGGTTGTTGTGAGTCTTGCATGCTCCTGAGCAAATGTCCTCTCATATTGCTGATTTTGCACTGCTTTTTCTACTTTCTGTCTCCAGGAAAAATGCCGAGTGGCATAAAAACAAATATAAAATCTGCCTCGATGCATCCTTATCAGAGATGAGCTGAGATGAGCCAGACCAGGGGAACAGCAACATTTGTTACTGCTGCAGGCACCCCACCTGGATTCCTTCTAGGACTTCCAAGTCCCTTCACATACACATCCACATATCCACACACCATATCCAGGAAGACAGGGGTTATAAGGCCCTTCCTTGGGTTTTATTTAGTACTGGGTGGCTTGTGTGGAGCTGCTGGTGGCCATGCCTCCTGGACACAAGTACTTCTCTGTTCAGCCGGAACAGACGACTTTGCTTCTGGTATCGATGCCATCTTCTCCAGGCCTGGCCTGGAGGATAAGTACCCTTTCCTGATACAGAACCTGAAGAGCTGCATGGAGCTCCTTGTTTCTGCTTCTTCACTTGGTATGTTCTTTCTTTACTCCCTCTTGTTTAATAAAGACCTTGTTATGTTCACTGTGAGACACTGGTGTTCATCTCTTGGGTCATAAGGACTCTTATTTGCCTTTGGGTAAGGCTACAGAGCAGCTCCGATCTAAACCACACTGAACATGTTGGAGGCCGAGTGCTGGAGCTGCAGGTTTATGCATAAAGGGGTGTTGTCGAGTGAGTCAGCAGGGTACAAACATAAGCAGCAAACATCTTGTGCATTAGAAACCAATTATGGCTATTCCCCAGAAAGCAAAATACTGGGAAGGACTACTTTAAGGCCCACAGCAAGAAGGCAGCACATGAGGAACAGAAGCACAGAGCTTTTGTATTCTGATGCTGCAGCAAATCCCAGCTGAATCTGATTTCATTTCCATGCTTCTCTGCCTCTGTGTTTTCGATAAAGTTTCTTTGCTGCTTCAGGATTAATTTATCACTTCAAAAAGGTATTTTAATGTGCTCAGGACTGTGACATTTCTGGATGGGCCAGGTTGTGAAGTCTGGCCCATTTCTCTTTGGAACTGGGCACTGTGAAGCCATCCCTGTTCTACTTTCTGCCCTTGAGCTGTAACATATAATCTGCCTAATGAGAGATTCCTGTGAGACGAAAGGGTGGGGGCACATGCCCAGGGAGCCTGTCAGTACATACAGCACCATCCTAAAGGACGAACGTCCTGCCTCTGGTTGCTCTTGCATGGACTTCCTTTTGACTTCTGTTGAAAGCCAGCACTGTGTTTTACTCAATAGCATCTGTCAGCAATCTTTGGGTGAGGAAATCTCCACTCAGCAGATACAGCCTGCAGCTGCTCCTGCACTGCTTGCCTGTGAGCTAATCAGATCCAGCTTATTTGTGGAGGCTGTGAGCTGTTCTCCCAAAACAAAACCATCCACGAAGCTGTGACTAGGGCAGTTATTGACCCATTTTGACATGCTGGCCCTCGAAAAGCACTGAGCTGGGAAGTAGAAAGTTGAGCTGGAAGCACAAACAGCTTATACAATAGCAAAGCTACTCTACTACAAATGAGTCCAGTGACGTGTCGGCAGTGGCACCATCCCAACAAGACTGGTGGAATTGCTTTTTGCTCCTAATGAACGTGGAGGTCCTGGCTCTCTCAGAAGCCGCTGGCTGCAGCTGGGAACGGGTGTGAAGGCAGTGGAAGCATGTTACTGGTTTCGGTGTGAGGGGTTTGTGCAAACACAAGCCTGACAGCCAGAGAGTCAGAGCCTGCAGGGCTATTCCCTGTGATGCGCTGAGACCCACGGAATGGCTGTTCCCTGCTCTGTCTCATGCCCTTGCTTTGGTTGGAAAGGAAGGCAAAATACTGTATGTGTCAGATCCTTGGCACTCATCATTCATGGAGCCTCAGCTCTAGGATGCTGTTTCACTTCATCCCCCAGACTGGCTTCCTTATAAAGCTAAAATGCCTCAGTGCTGGAGCTCAGGGCCAGCAGCTGGTGGGAGTCATTCGGGCAGCCTGCAACAGAGGCAGGGCATGGCTGCCTGCTACCCACGCTAACCTGGGCTAAACGCCTCCCAAAAACGCCTCCAGTGGGGCAGGCCAGACCTTTCACACACTTGGACTGGAGGAAGGGAAACACAGGCAGGGTTTTTTTCCGTAGATTATGAAGCAGGGAGGCTGGCCAGACTCACCAGCGTAACTTCCTGCATGACACAGGCTGCCGTGAATTAGTTCTTGTGTAAATTAGAGCACTGTTGTTAGGAAAACAGTTGATCTTAAACTGATGTGTCTCTGATACAGTGGCTGGTAGGTTGTTCTAAAAACTATTTTTCTTGTTGCACCTTAGATTGAAGCTGCATTTCTTTAATTCCCTTAAAGTCAGTCAATCTTCTCAGGAAGGGACTGAGCCTCTGAGTTGTTAGTACCCAAGGAGTCAGATGTTATGATCAAGCTTTCCTGATCCTTTTTTATGACAGACTGAACTGATGAAAGTCCCTTTTGCTTTAAGGCATATTTTCCATTTCTTGACTCACATCCAAATCTCCTTATGCATCTGTGTCCTTTGGGACACTGGACCAGGACACACTATTCTAATTGTGGGAATGGGAATTTCAGATGTAGAGTGACTTTAACCTCTTATCCGGTTGCTGCCAGTGCTTGAATGTTTAAACAGGGATCAGGAACAAGCCTTTTAGGTGTAAAGTCACTGTGGAATTCATGGTCCACTGCTTGTCACTGTGGTCTGCAAGTCCAACAGGGATTCACCATTCCCAGTGCACTATGTCAGAATAAAAGTACAACCCTGCTGGGTCAGGGCAAAGGCTCAGGCTGTGTCCTGCTGTGGCAGGGGCCAAGCGGGTGACTGGGAAGCATACTCTTCCTGTGAGCACAGGATGTGCTGCCATTCTGAACCCTTGTGGTTTTTTCCCCTGCCTTATCCAATCCCTTTTGAAATCATCTCTTCCAAGACGGATAATTTCGGCAGGGAGGAGGCTCAGCCCTGGCATGGCAGGTGCTGCTGGGCTCTCTGGGCTCCAGTTTGGGTGCAGGAGAGTGGTGGAGAAGGGCACTGGTTTGTTCTGGCCCCTCAAGCCTCCCCTCAGTACCTGTCAGGCTCTGGTGCAGACAATGCTTTCTCTGCGTGGCCCCACTGCCCCAGAGATGCCAAGGGCTCCCAGGACAGCAGGCTGTACCCATCACGACTTCGTTTTTTTCCCAGGTAACCCGCCTTACACTATTTAGCACTCCCTGCTGCAAATACATGCTCAGTACCAGCTCCACTGCTGCCTGGCACTTGGCCAGGTCGCCCATGAGCTTGTTCCTTGATTGCACACGCTGCCGTACCAGCTCTCTGATACCTAAGAACATACAGTGCCAAAAAAATTATCATGTTAGTCTGACAGGCTTATTGTCTGTAATCCTTGTTGATTGGTATTTATATTTCTCTGCTTTAGGTCTTTATCAATATGATCACATATTTTTTGGTCATTATTTTGCATGTGATATCTGTCGAATAGACACACCTGTTTACAAGGCCATCCTGTTTACTTTTTTAAAATGCTGGCATAACATCAGCTTGCTTATTCTCTGGAACTTCTCCAGGTTTCCTTGTGTTACTGAATCTCAGCATTAATAGTTTGAATTTTTAAAAATGGGTTTTATTTTTTTAGATGCAGGCCATTGAGTTTTCAGCATTTGCCTTACACAACTGTTGTTTAACATGCTCCTGAGTTACTGTTAAGAGTGGAAAGTGTTTCACCCTCGTGATAGGAATGCTTCATCTGGCTTCCTCCCAAATGCAGGAGAGAGATATTTATTGCCTTTCCTTCCTGCCCAGCAACCCACCCACAGGCCCACTGTTCCCAGTCTGTATCACACATGCAGCCGTGCTGAGGGTCGTGCCTGCAGCCTGTCCTGCTGCTGCCCTGGGCCAGATCACCTCTAGGAGCCATGAAGCTCCGAGTGGTGCCACCACTTCCCTGCATCTCTCTGCGTCCAGTGATCAGCATGACAAACACCTGCTGCTTGTTTGTTCTCTTGTCCTGTCCCCAAGCAGCAATGTTCACACAGATGTCTTCTTTTGTTTAAACAAGCAAAACATAACATTTTGTTTGTTTTTTTAACCTACGGATGTTTTAAGTGGGTGTCATAAAGCCTTTATAGTGGAAGTGAAGTATCCCATGAGGTGTGAGGGATGAAGCGACCAAAAAGATAGGGGGACAGAGGAGTGAGGGGAACCTCTTCAGTTCTCAACACTCCATACCACAGGAAAGGCAGGGTTTCAGTGTGGGCTTTGGGGTTGGTTTCCATCCTCCTCCTAGGATAGGATCTTTCTGTCAGAAACATCTGGGATCAAAGGAGAGGTCTTGTGGTGGTTGGGTTGAGAGTGCCTGAGCACTTTTTTATGCTGAGAAGCAACATAATGGGGTGAGTGTTGCCAAAGGGTGTTCAGCCAAGTTTTGCATCTGCGTTGTTTCCAAAGCAGCTTCACCTGCAGCTCACAGAGGAGAGACAAGCACATGGAAATAGCAGAAAAGATGCATCTTAACTGACCTCTGAAAAGCTGAGCGACTGCTTGAAAGTCAAAGGTACAAACAAAGGGTAAATGGTCGAGTGGAGGAAACAGCTCCCCAGTCTGGGCCTGTGCTCTTCCCCAGGCTCCCTGCTTGGGCTTGGTGGCCCCAGGAGAGGCAGAGCCTGTGTGACAGCTGGTGCCTACAAATAAATACACAGGTGCTTTTGAAAAATCCCACAGATCTCCTCCTTCCACCCAAGTGCAATAAATCTTCAACTATATTAGACATAAAATGTTACCGTTTTGCACCTCACAGAGATGCTGTGGTGGTAAAAGCTCATGCTCAAGAAATGGGATGTTTGAATGTATTTGTAATACATGCTGTAAAAATAGTTCAAGCTGATGTGACTCCACAGTTTATTTATTGTCCCTATGATACTGCAGCTCTCTGGCTGGATCCAGAAACACTGCCTTGGTGGAAACCTGCACTTAGAAATTAATAAAAACCTTCTGCAGTTACCCTAGGGGTAACCCTGTACATGAGACTAATGCAAAGCATGCTAGCTGGCTCCTCTGAAGGAGAAGCCTTTGTCCCTTTTTTTTTTTAGTGTGTTTTTTTTAAAGAAAGGAAATTACTGCATGTATTTTTCTGACTGAGATGCATATTTTCCAAAGTCAAGGGATCAAGAGCTGTAGTTCCTGCAGCAGCTATCTTATCACTGCTGCTCAGATTCTGTCACTGATTTACCTGCTTGTTGTAAGGCTTCTCCCTTTGCTACCATCACGTCCAAGCAGTTTCTGCACTGAACTAGCAGTGGTGCTAAGTCCTGCCTGGTACGTCAGCTCCTTTCCTCTGAGTAAAGGCTGTGCCCCAGGGTACTTTTGCATTAAGTTTTTTATTTTCTGGCCATGCTTTGGGGAAAGGCCATGCTTTGGGGCATTGCTGTCTATGGGCGTTATTTCAAAGCTGCAGCATTTCCCAGGATGTTCCTGTTTTGAACGCAGACCTCCCCCCTCTCTGCCTGTTGCCCGGTGGCTTTGGTGGGACATGTCTGTCTCCAACTGCCATATGCCAGTCTTGGGCTCTGCCTGCCTTGGCATGCAGCACAGAGGTGTGCTGCTCCCATGGGAATTTGGCTTTGAAATGTGCAGGGGATGTTTACGTGCAGTTTATTTTGGTACTGATGCAGTACTGAAGTCGGGGTCCTGCTGTGTGATGTGAGAGAGACGGGTCTTGTCTTGGCTCGGCTGCAGCAGTGTGGCAGGACTTCAAAGCACTGCCCTAAGATCTCACGGCAGTAGCTGATACAGGAATGGTTTGCATCCCCCCGAGAAACACGTTCTGCGTAAGTGGGGCTGGGGAGCCAATTTTGGCTGGTTTGTTTTTGTACATCTAGGTTCTCATGAGCATCATAGCAGCAGAAACAGTGTCAGTCATCATCATCATCACTGTCATCATGGCACAGCCTGTTTTGCTCAGTCAGCAGAACAATGCATCGGGTTGTGACTTGCTTGCATGGGGCTGTTCAGGAGCTGCCACGTGTTCAGCCTCTGCTGCAGAGTGCAGGCTGGGCAGGGAGGTGGGCAGCGCTGGGGCTGCGGGCAGGAGGAGCCAGGCAGCAGGACCTGCGGCCCTGGGCTGCGGAAGCCCCACTGTAGCTGCTGAGGAAGCAATGACTCACAGAAAGCTTCTGTGGGTGCGTCCACCATTGCTCTTAAATGTTGGTATTCAGTCACACAGGGAGTAAAACCAACAGGAAATTATAACAGTGTTCCAAGCCACATTTTGAGGGCGCAGCTCCCTCTCCTTTGCCTCTTTGTGTCCTGTGCTCTCTGCTGTGTCTTGCTGGAGCTCAGGTGCAAGATGCTTGTGCCCACATACACATCCAGGGAGGCCGTCAACAACACTGTTTGGAGAGGTGAGTATATACCTGGGAGAAACAGTGCAGCCCCTCAGCATGGGAGCTGCACCACTGCTGCTCTCCCCTTCCCCTGTGCCCCCTAGACCTGCCAAGTAGGTGCAGGAGGCCATGGCAGACCTGCCACAAAGTTCTCTTATCCCACAATTTCCTTTTTCTCCGTACCCACCATGGGTCTCAGGGCACGTACTTGTGCTGCTGACTGCGCCAGTGGACAACCTCAGAAGCAGAGAAGATGCCAGGCAGGCCAGGGAGGACAGTATCCCCTGCCAGCCCACAGCCCAGACAGGCAGGCAAAGCCCAGCCCCGGCTGGAGCTAAACACGGCCTCATTTCATGGCAAAACAATTCCTCTTTGTGCAGCCTGTTCTCCCAGAACAATCCTCTGCTCTGACAATATCCTTTCTATGGCTTAGTCCCTGCAGAGTGACCAGCAGCGTGCTCGGCCTGACACCTGGCAGCTCACATCCCGCTGCCTCGAGGCCAAGGTGCTGCACCTGGGACCCCTGCCCTGGGCAGCCTCTGCTGGGGACTCTGTGGCCACTTCAAGTCAAGGCAAAGTCCTCCCAGGAAAGTACCCAGCACAGCCTGGAGCACTTGGAAGGGTTTTTTCTCCTACCTTTGCTCACTCCATGGAGCTGCATGGCACCACTGTTCCACAAGTTAAGAGGACAGCCCTGGGACACAGTTGTGGAGCGTGACATGTGGGTCTCAAGTCACCAAATCTGACTCGAATCCCAACTGCCTGAGTGAAGAAGTCATCCAAGTTTGCCAAGCTGCTCTCTCAGGCTCCAGGCAGTCTGGGACAGGTTGCCAGAGAGGATCAACTTCTGTGGGCTTTAAATCACAGAGACAAATTACTTTGTATAGAAAGGGGTCTCTGGGGATGAACAGGACCAGGGCTTTCTCATCACCTGCATTTTCTCTCTTCAGGAGCATGTGCCCATGAGACAGCCTTGCAAGCTCCTTGAGAAGGGGCAGCTTTCAGGTCCCTACAAGAGAGGGAGCTCCCAGAGCTCCTGTGGTCTTCTGCCAAGGTGTGCTGCGTGTGGACAGTCACCAATACTTGTACAGTAACCAAGGACTTCCGCTGAGCTGTATGTGTTGAAACCTTCAGACCTCCTGACACTTTCCAGCCTCCTGCCAGTCCACTCTGGGCCTTGCCTGCTGCCATGCAGAGACACTGAAGAATGCCCTTCTCCAGGCATTTAGTATCCTCAGACACCTTGCTGTGGCTATGGCTCTGCTTCTTTTCCCCCCACCCCATGATTTGGTGGATTTGAAACAAGCACCATTATTCCATAAGGTTATCCTATAGGCCACAGGAACAAGTAAGGATGCTTTAACAGGTCCAGAGTGGCCTGAGACTTCTGGCATGTCTGTGGAAGACCCCAGAGTGTCCTGTATTGCTGGGGTGATGCTGCCAGCCCATGCAGGTAGGTGTCAGGGCTCACGCTGGTGAGGCTGCTATGCAGCTGACAAAGAATTCTTGTGCCAGCAGGAAACAACAGTCATGTGTGCTGCCCACCCCGGCTGGCAGGCAAAGTCCAGCAATTAAACGCACCGGGGTGAAAGTCTGCTGTCAAAGCTGCAGTGCACCACCACAGTGCCAGCAAGCTTCCGGGTGATGCTTCCACCTCCCCTTTCATCTCGCGGAATGCCTTTTTCCAGGTGATGTTTTAATGTAAAACTACAGTGTCACGTTACAGCAGGGGTTTCAGCGGGGTCATTTCATGCCTGCTGGCTACAGAAATGTTGTGGATTGTTTGCTGGTAGCTTGAGGTGCTTATAGAGACCTTGAATTCCAGGAATGAAAGCATTTCTTTTGGCTTAAGGGGAGAGGGCAACAGCAGTGGGGTAATTGGCCTTTACTGCCACTACAATGTAATCAGCACAAATAACATAGAAAATTTTGCACACTTAATCTTGATATCAGCCGTGGAAAGAGGCAACACAACAGCTGAATAATGTTGATATTTTTGCTAAATGAAACTCTCAGTATTCAACTGATCAGTATTTTAAAAGAATAAATTCATAGTTATAAATTAATTGAATAAGAGAATATAAATTCACCATATAAACCAGGCATGATCAAAAAGATATTTTAGTTCCCCAGAAAACCAGGATTTTGAGAATTTCTAAATTCTCAGAAAACTGAGAAACTTGGCACCTGAAGAGACTGAAACCTCCCTTTTCCCACCCAGCTGCATGGTAAGCCTAAGCCAGTCTTCAAGACCGGCACCGGAAAAGGTGCAATACTGCACCAGCACCTCTCATTACATGCAGAAGAAATTCTCATTACTAATCCCTGAGGTCATAACCTCTCAATGAGCTTCATTCCTTTTCCATTGCTTAGTTCTTACAGACCTTCCCATCTGATAGTCTGGTAATCGTCTGCACTGAGAATGGCTTCAGTATTTGTGCCTTCAGCCAGTTGCATTAGCCCACGCCTGCTTTTTGCACCAGGGCGGAGTGATGAGGGGAAAGAGAGGTGCACTTGGCTCTGCAAGGAGCAAGGAGAAAGCAGAAGACAAGGACCAGTGGAGGGAACAGTGGAAAGGAGGAATGCAGACTCCCACCCACCTCCATCTGATCAGATCCTCATGTTAAGAAGGACCAGCAAGACGCTTACTAAAGCTAAAGTGGAAATGGTGTGTTCTCCAGGATAAGAAATGGAGGAAGAAGCTTAAGCTGTTCCAAACTGGAGCCTGGCGCAGCCCAGGCTGCTGGGACCAAGCACACAACGGCTAGGTTGTTTCCTGAATTGCAGGTGAAGCGTTAATGACCTGTAGGGCTTTGCTAGCTGCAGGAGTGGCTAGTGCAGGCAGGACACCCTCGTGCAGGCATGTGACAGGATCATCTCTGGTCTGGTGGTCCAGACTGCAGTCAGGGTGACATGCTTGGCTGGCTGCAAACAGCTTCTCTCTCTCCCAGATTTCAGGTCAGATGGGCAGGATTCAAGATGCAAGCAGAAGATTACCCATCTATAAGAGATTCTGTCCCAAGACACTTCGGAAGATCAGGCTGTACACAAGAAGTCACATCACTTGTCTCCCTCACATCCTTTATTTTTGAGGGATTTTCTTTGCTTGTGCTACCCTGCTTCCAAAGAGGCTGGAAGGTGGAAACCCGGATCCACAACAAGCAGCAGATTTGTCAAGTTCTTGCTGGAGGCCTGTCCCTGAGGGTTAGGAGGGGACCCTGCATCACCCCCTCGGACAGCGTGGCACCGGATCCACTTGCCTGCAGCCAGGGTGCTCCTGCAGACCGAGGTCCTCCAGCTTCAGCTGGAGGTCCTGCCCAGGCTGCTGCAGCTCTGGGAATGTTGTGGGAAGGGTGAACGCCAAGGAACTGCAGACTGAGCAGGAACTGCTGAGCATGAGAAGTAAATAAAGGCCAACATGCAAACAAAGGGAACCCATCAAAGCTGGTGAGTGTGAAAAGAAGAACAAACTGATGGAATAGAGATAAAATAGTAAAATCTATTCAATGTGTTGGAGAATTACGGAGAGAAGCAGAAGATACAGTAGAACGGAAAAACTAATGAGCAAATACCACAGAGAAGTAATGGTGGAGGTAGCAAACACAACAGGGAAATAGAGTCCAGGACCAAGAGAGGAGAAATAAATTGCATTCAGAGCAGAAGTAAAGAGAGTGACCTGGAAATTAATTCCAATAGCAGGAAGAGGCTGGGCTGTGCAATTTGGGGCTCATTCTTAGAGCCTGACAAGCCTGCCAGCAAGGGTGGATCCAGAAGTGAGAAGGAACGCTTGGAGAAAGCTATTAGATGCAGGATACAAAGTGGAAAAGAATCCAATACTAGGGACCATGAAGGAATCCACTGATTATCTCTAATTTCATTACAAACTACATAGCAAGGTTTCCACTGAATTGGACCACAGATCGACTAAAAATAGAGTAATGGTGCAAAACAAGAGGACAAAAAAGGAAAAAAAAAAGTGAAAAGTCACACACAAGGCTGATGCCTATATTTAATAAGGGAGAAAAAGTAATCCAGACTGCTTCAACTCTGCCAGTCTGGTTTTAACAGTATCCAGTTAAAGAGTAACACAGCAGACAGGCAGGAAATGGAGGATAAAATAAAGTTTATTATGTCGACTGACTTGATAGTTAAAAAAACCCCTTTCTATAAAGCTATAGGCTCTGCGTTGACTCCAGGAAAGCAGCTCTGAGCCTTGGGACCAATCAGGAACCTTGGTAGATGTTGGGGCAGAAACAAGCACAGGAATTTCACGTGGGAAGGAGTGGTTAAGGTCAAGATGAAAGTAAAGCCTGAGGAAAGGAAGCATATCAGGACACAAAGAAGGTTACTACTGAGGTACTTTGTGGATATTTTTATAAATTGATTTCCTTAAGGACTGGCACAAATGCTAGGTGTAATCTGATGAAATCAGAATGTTGTAGTGCATTAACAGTGTAAGGGAAAGGAAAGGAATGCTGTACCACCAAAAAAGGGCAAGAAAGTCACCAGAAGAGAGACACCGACCTGCCTCTGCAAGTGCAGCCCTGGCTGTATCCACATGGGGAATTCTTACTAGGTGAGCACAAGTCTGCCACTGCTCCTGGTCACCCATCTTCAGGAGAGGAAATGTGAGCAGCAGTACAACAAAAAGAGCTGCCATGGCTTTAGGAGCAGGGACAGGCAGACTAGTAAGAAAATGCTGGTAAAACTTGTTTAGTCTTCCCTGTAATGGCTGAGATGGAGATGATTGCAGCCTACAAATACACTGTATGAACATGAACACCAAGGCAGCACCTGGGTGAGATAAATTACAGCGTTGGCACAAGAGCAAATGTTTATTAACCAGCCGTGCATCAAATTAAGCTGGAAATGAGATGATTCCAAACAATTAGATTAGTGAGTTCTGGAAACGCCTTCAAACCAGACGAGCACGAGTCAAGTCCCGGCCGCTTTTTAGGATACAGATTGGCATGGCCGTGAAGGCGCCACAGGATGGAAACACTCTAGAAACCGCATACGGTCAGAGTCGGGTTCTCTAGATTCTGTCCTGTGTCTCCGAAAGCTCGCGGTGCCTGTTGTGGTGTCTCTGGGAGAAAACATGCCTATGAACCGCCGGTTTATGGACGTGTACGGGTCTCCCTCGTGCCGTGACCACCACCCTCGAGCCAGCCCTCCGCACCGCACGCTGACCCTGCCCCAACCCGCACCCTTTTCCCAACCATTTTCCATCTTCCCCTCAGGCCGCTCGGCCCCGCGCCCGCCCGGCTCCCGGCGCGGCCCC
>WEIT01011908.1:50271-72271 GCA_013389985.1 Dryoscopus gambensis | reverse complement strand
GTCCTGTCCCATCCCAGCGGTCCTTTGGGATGTTTGTGAAGGGGGGGGGAGTTTGGGTGGAGGTGTCCGAGGTTAGCGACGGGTCGGGGCTGGTTGTTGGGGTGTGCTGAGGGGGGCTTTCGGAAAGCGGTCGCAGAGCAGGAGGGTGCTTGGGGAGGCCTTAGCAGGATTCAGCTGCTTTGGTGGGTTAACCTTTGCTGCCAGGGACAGCGGGTCCTGCCCCAGGGAAGCCATGTGCTGGCTTGGTACCTGTTAACCAGCCTTCTGGAGGAGGCTCGTGTATGTATGCCCATGTTCCCGTCACCAGGGATGCTCAGAGTCATGGGAGGAGGCATGTGGTGTCCCCTCACCACAGCAGTGGAGGGGCGCGTCGCGGGAGGCCGTGGCCTGATGGGTGGGATGGGTGTTGTGATATTGTGACGTGCCCTTGGCGGGTGATCACGCTGGGTGCGGCTGTAAATGTTGTCTCCCCTCGGAAAGGGGGTTACCCGTAGTACAGTGTGGCAAGTCCACCGGTGTGCAAATATGCCCGTGTCAGAGTGAGGGACACAAGTGGAGTCCGAGTTGAGTTGTTGAAGTGTTTGGGTTGTTTTTTTGTTTTTGTTTGTTTGGTTTGGTTTTGGTTTTTTGGGGTTTTTTTGTTGTTTTGTTTTGTTTTTTTTTTTCTAAAAAGCAGAAGGATCCTGATTGTGTGAGGAGCTGCAGTGCTCCTTGGCTCACAGCCTGGTGCCACTGCCCCAGCACACCCTCTGTGGTGCCAGGGAAGAGTGCAATTCCCTTCCCGCAGCCGGCTGCTCTCCTTCGGGGCAGAGCCGCCCCCTCTGTGCGAGGCTGGGATGCTTTCCCGGCCGGCCGGGGGGAAGGACTGTCCCTCCGCGCTGTGTGCTGTGGCACAAGCATCGGCCTCCGCCCCGGCAGGTCCCTGCCAGAGGCCGCGCTGGGTCCCGGCAGTGGCGGGGCTGCCTCCCCACTGCTGGCCGGTGGCCCCAGCCCAGGGTTCGCCTGCTCCCCGGCTCAGGGACCAGTGGCTGCGCAGCCTCGGAGACGGGATCGGCATTGCCCTGTTGGCGTTTTGGCGGGACTGTCCCAGCTCCACAGGCAGCGGAGCAGCCCCTTGGGCTCGCTAGAAGGTGGCTGAACCCCCACACATCGCGGCGGCTGCGCGAGGCCTCNGGGCCGGGGCCTGTGCCAGAGGGACTCGTGGGGGTGGCAGCAAGGCTGAGCGGGGCGCTGCCCGGCTCCTGCCGTGGGCACCGGGCTGAGAGCTGCGGGTACGCTGAGCAGCCGAGGGCTGTGGTCTGCTGGGGCTTCTCTGCAGCGGAGAGAGAGCAGCCCCCGGCGGCCGGGGAGCTTTCTTCTAGGCAGCTCTCGGCATCAATGTAACCATTGAGATGGCTCTTCCCTCCTCCTCCGGGCAGGGTGGCAGTACCAGGCCTCCCCCGCTGCTGCGACACAATGTCAGCTTTGAGTGCCGGCTCGTGTAGGTGCTTGGCCTCCCGCTGGCCCTCGCTCTGGAACGCGGTGGCAGGAGGAGGAGGTCACTGTCACCCCTCTGGTGGCAGCAGTCGCCTGGCCTGGAGCTCACCTGGCACTGGTGTGGTCGTGCACAGGGGTCTGCGCTTCCTGAGCCACTGCGGGCTCGATAACCGCTGGCAGTAGAGGGCTTGGTCTGTAGATTGCTTTACGTGGGCCGGTTCCTCTGTTGTAACCACGGGGCAGTTGGGAAAGCTACTTGCTTTTTACGTTGTAACAGACTGAGACAGCAGAAATAGGCATTGCAACAAGAGGGGAAGCTTTGGGAATGGCAGTCTATGCCTCAGTGCCTGGGCTGCTGCCTGCTGGGGGGCTGTCAGGTGCTTTCCCTGTGACTGATCGTATTGGTTCTGAAGCCCTAAAGGCAGGGAGAAGAGGGGTGAGAATACCCCTTCCTGTGCTCAGTGGGCAGCATGGGATAACACTGGGTGCTTTACCCACTAGTGCATTTCCTCAGAGCATCTCTTCCCCTCTTGGAGGCCAGGATTGCCTTTGCAGCAGTGCATCCGTCCTGCTGTGCTGTCCCAAATTGACCACCTTCTCTTCTACCAGAATGCAGCCAGGGCAGATTCCTAGCTGGATGCAGCTGACCTTCCCACCAGACCTGCTGGGCAGCTTCTTGAGGATAGTTTAGAATCAAACAGCTGGCTGAGCCCTTGGGGCTTGACTGAGACTGCTGTGCCTTATCTCTTTCCTAGGAAGCCCCTCTAGCTCATGGGTGTGAGCTGCTGCTAATGCCTGTTCCTATGAGAAACAGCAAGCTGCCAGCTGTTGCAGCATCTGCTTGCTGTGGGGACTAAGCTGTGCCACTGACACAGCCTGGGCCTCTGTGGTCCTGCCTTGTGTTGCACTCTTATTTTTGTTTCCTGACAGTCTGTTGGGTGGGGGAATTATGTGGTCCTTCAGGGCAGAGGTGTAATATGAGAGAAAGTACTGTTAAAACTGAGACTAGGGGAGTAAAAGCTCACTCTGAGCTAGAGGTGTCTCGTACCATACGTTACAGATAAAAATAAGGGAACTTATTGAAGTTGCATAGTGTCTCCTTTCTCTCTTGGTGGAGAAAGCTTTGCATCCTGAGGAACCTCTGAAGCTGGTGTCAGAAGCAGGTACTTAGCTGGGCACTGTCCTTGAAAGTTACATGTGAATGCTTTCCCCTTTTCTCCTAGGGGTTACAGCACAGTCAACACTCAGCCTGAGACACTTACAGGGCACACTGGGAGTGGTGCCTGTGATGACCCAGGAGATGCTCTGTGGTTCTGTGCTTTCGTGTTGGAGTTCTGGTAGTGTGTGGCCTACTGGCTGTCAGATGGTGGGAGTACTTGGGCTGGAAAGTCTGGTTCTTGCCAGTCAAACAGGTGAGGCAGCTTGGGCTCTTATAGGGAGGAGACTGTCCCTAGGAGCCAGGACTCTCCTCTGCAGGAGTTGTGGGGCTGCTATTGCTCAGAGATGACAAGTTGTAGCTGCCACAGCCTGTTCCCCAATATCAGGCCTGTTGTCTGCATTCTGAGCCTTTAGTGGCTTGAGGATGGTGGAGGTGGTAACTGGGTCTGATGTTTCTTGATTTCCCTTAGTGTCTCATAGAGTTGATCCTTCCCTGTGGGATGGATCAGGGTGGTGAGCTGTCACTGGCAGCAAGTTCTCCAGCTTTGTTGCAAGGAGAGCTCTTACCCTGTGGATCAGGTCAGCCAGCTTGCTCTCATAGTTTAAGATTTGCTCTGTACACACACAGATTTTATAACTCGTGCTGCTTCTACTTAACCCTAAGAGGCTTTCCCTGTCTGTACAGGAGCAGCAGTAGAAGCAAGTGTGCTGACTTTGAGTGTCAATCTACACCTGTGTTGAGATAACCAGGCCTCATGCTTCACTTTTTTTGTGCTTGGAAGGCTGTGAACCTGCTTAAAAGGCTTGTTGGGTTCTAGGTGCGTATACTGTGCTACTGGGGTATGACATCTTCATACTGTCAGATAACATCCTGCTCTCTTGTTAGAAGATTGTGTGACTGCACTGCCTTCTTGGTGTGGAGGCTACAGGACCCAAAGCTGATGTCATGGTAAGTTCCAGGCAGTGGCCCCTTGTCTCGCTGAGAAGTGGCTCTGGGTTCACACCTGGGCTTCTTGAATAGCCCAAATAAAGCTGTTGGAGGGAATTTGGGAGTCTTTCCTTTCTGCATCTTGCTTTGTAGACTTTTAATGTCCATCTTGTCTTGATGTGCATGTCTAATTAATGCACTGGCCTGAATGGGGCAGAGCACAGTAATCATTACTGTGTCATGATTACAGCCAGTGATGTGAGAACAGAGGTGAAGCCTTGTATTGAGGCATTTGCATAGTGATTAAAACGAGAGATGAATCCTGTGGTACAGCCTGTCCCACCTCCAGATAGGGGTACACTGCTTCTTTGCTAGGTGGCTTTAGAAGGCTTGACCTGATTTTGGATGCAAGTATTAGAAGCTGGCCTTGCTCAGTCTAGCCTCACCTGCCTAGTTCTGTCCTTCCTGAGTGTGCTCTGTGCACTCTAGGGGGCTGCGGGGTGCCTTCACTTCAGAGAGGGAGCTCAGCCATCTCTACCTTCCCCCCTCACCTGATGCTGTATGAGGGAGTGACACAGATCAATATGGTTAGCTCAGAAAGGAAATACCTTATTTCCCACTTTTGTATGTATCTCACTTTGTTTCTTTTCTTCCTTCGCTTCTTTATTCCTTTGTTCCTTGCTATGTCAGATTTTCTGCCTAATGTTGCCTTTTCTCTGTTTCTTTCTCTGACTAGTCTCACCTCTACTGACATCAGTTCTCTGAATATGCAGCCACCAGCTTTTAATGTGATAAGGAGTAAACCTACTCTTAACAGTTTGGGGAGGTGCTGCCCCTGAAAAAAGTATGCTGTGCATATAAACCGCTTGCTGCAAGGTATGCTCTTGTGGGACCTTGAAGTCTGATTACCTGCCTTGATTTTTGTACAAGGTTGCCCGTACCCCATTGCAATGGGTGTCCTCCTTTCCCTGAAAGCTTGTGACGTGCCACACTGACTGTCAGTCAGAGCTTTCCTGCTAATCTGGGTGTCTCCTCTTGCTTTCCCTGCTTCCTGTGAGCATGGGAAGGGGAGAGCTTAATCTGTTTGTAGGATGCTATCCAAAGGCCTCAGGGTTTTACAGCCACTTCATGAGAGAGTGGTAAGGTATTAACACACACTTGGTGAAGATGAGGAAACTGCTCAACTTCAGGCAGGACACTTTCTGCTACTTGGATCCAGTGTGCCAGGAGCAGCACCCAGCCAGCGTGACTCCTGCACCAGTTGCAATGGCAGCTCTTGCAAGAGCTGTTCCACATCACAAGTTTGAGAGTTTGCATCCCTTCTGTGAACACAGACCCCCTGTACTAACTTCAGAATATGCTGATGTAGAGCATATGGCACCAGGTTGTTGGCCATGTCCTATGACACTCAGCATGAAGCAGGTGAGCAGAGGAAGTGACAAATGGATATGATTCCATTTCCATAGGAAAACTTATCTGGTGCTGCTAGCATAAAGTTTCTGTGCAGTATTTGTAGTTATGCTGGGGACTGAGTTCTGGGACTGGTTGTTCTCAAACTCCAATCAGAGTCTGCCCCAAGTCCTCTGAGCTGAGGTGTCAGGCTAGGAGGGCTGCTTTACTGCTCTGCCCTAATCTGTTGGTATGGCTTTCCACACTTGAAACATAGCTCTGGTTGTCCTGCCAGACTTGTCTTCTCTGGCTGGTGAGCTGGTGACAGGCATGTCTTTAGACAGATAGCTTTTGAGAAAAAACATGACTTTACAATGCTATCTTGAGTCTTCAGTGAATGACTGAAATTATTAGCAGTAATGCAAGTGTACTTGAATACAGCTCTCCTGTTGAGTGGCCTCTGCTGCATGTGTTTCAGCTGGTGTTGGGAGATGCTGTGTGTGAAATAAGTGTGTACTGCCTGGTTACAGGCCCCTTTCACTGGGCACAGAGCAGCAGAGGAGATCCAAGTCCAGTTTTCTGTGCTTCACTGTACACTTCAGTCTTAGAGTGATCCCACTGCAGAGTTGATTAAAAAACACAGGGGGTTTGCAGCTTATGGCTGGCGGGGCTCCTTCTCCCTCTTGTCTTTCTCTGACTGCCTTGCTGCTTGTGTGTTGTTTGGGGCAGATAAAGTTTCGTGTTCCTCATCTTGCTGTGCATAAGCTCAGGAAAGCTTCTGGAGCTGTGACTGTCAGCTCTTGGTGGTGATGTTTTGAGGTGCCAGCCTTGTATGTGGAGTACACATCCCTATCTGTGCCTTGTGTGGGGCCACCAGAGCATGGCTTGATCAGTTCCATTCTTGCGCAGGGAAATATAGTCCATGGCCGCATGGGGCTGTGTGCAGGCCTTGCTGGACCCCACAGTGACTTTCTGGAACTCCAGGCAACTGGTCAGGTGCTGTGGTGGGGAGCTGGGGGAGGGAGATGCCTTCTCCTGAGAGGTTGTGGAGCTCAAAGCTGCATCAGGCAGCAAGCCTTGATGCCAGCTTTGTAGGTCAGGAATGTGAGTTGGTTTCACATCTGGCCAACTGGTTATCTCCTGACCATTGAGGGCTGCTAATCCCTTGGAAGCCCCTCAGGGGCCAGGCCTGCTTTAGCCAGTTCAGCAAGGGCCATGTGCCAGGTCTCCCTGGGGTGGCAGCTCAGTGGCCACCTACCAGATGGTTTTGGTGCTGCCTTTAATTAAACTGGTGGGGAGATGAGGGTGTTTTCTTTTGCACTTATTACAGGTCTGATTTCTGACCTGAATGCTGAGGAGTAGGAGTGTTGGATGTCTGGGGCAGAGTCTGTTGCTTCCAGATGGTTGTCGTGTGGGGAGATGTGTGCTCTGCAAGGCTGTTAACAAAGCTAACTGGGTTGAGCTCTGGTCTCTGTCAGTATCGGTTCTGACAGTGCTGTGGTCTGACTGGAGCTGGTCATAAAAGGCCTTGCTGTTGTTGCTGAAGTTGCACTAATTAGCTGTATAGCTTGCTGGAAATATGCAGTGTACCCATTGCTTGGTGTAAGCAAGTATTTAATCCTTGATGTTGGTTACTGGAGCAGATTGTGGCCTGATACTCTAGTTTGCAAATGTGGGAACTTTTTGTCTGACATGGGGAAGTGACTCCCTGTTGCTGAGAGATAGAAGGAGATGTGTTGCAAGGTTTCTCTGTATCATGCAGGGCGTGTTTGGGCCCCTAGGGTTCCTGCTCGTTTGGGATGCTTGGACCTGTTTGCTTGATTTCTCTTCAGCTGTTCAAGGCTCAGCTTTGGGTTCCTCATTTCCTCCCAACTCCTTGCCTAAGAAGGTCAGGATTTAGGAGGAGTCAGAGGAAAGTAAGTGTCCCCCATGTGCAGAGAGAACAGATCCAACCACTGAGCTGTGAACGCCTGCAGTGTGTGGTGTAGTGTGGAGTGCCGTAAGAGCAGATGCCTGTCTGGATGGTGAACCCCTCTCAAAGTGCAGAGGGGTGTTGAGTACAGAGGAGGTTACAAAGCGGGGTTCAGGTTCCTGGACACTTGCTGCTCTGTGCTGGAAAACCCCTTCCTGCAGCAGAAAGGCTGGCATGGAGTAGTCATGGTTTAGGCAGGCCAGTCCACTTCACATCCCCTTGCTTAGTGAAGGGCCTGCCCTGCAACTCCCACTTTGCTGCTCAGCTGTCAACACCCCGCAGCCAGTGGCTGCCCACGGCGGGCAGAGGAGGGCAAGACATACCTGCATCTGGTCACTGAACAAGGCGTACTTTGGCCACTTTGATGCAAGATGATGTAGCATGCCAGTGTGGATGGGTGCCAGGTCTTGCAAAGACCTGAAGGTCTCAGGGGTTTCCCTGGAGATGTGATTGCTCTGTTAGCTTAATTTAGCAGGATGTTGTTCTGCCTAGAGAAACTGTGGAAAATGCATAGATCCTTTCCATAAGGGCCTGTAGCATAATTCTAGTATTTCTGCCCTGGTAGGAGTCTTGGTGCTTGCCCAGAGCCTGTCTTCAGGACAAGTCCAATGCCTTCCAGCTTCCTGTGGCATGTGTGGCTGTAGGAGTGTTGGAGGTGCTTCACAAAACAGCAATAAGAGGGACTTGTTTCTGTTCGTGCCCGTGGGGACTTCTGTGCTAGTCCGGGCTTGAAATGGGCTTCTCCCACTACTTGGGGGAATTGTTGTCATGGACCCTGAATTGTTTTGAGCTGGGGTCCTAGTTGGCCAGTGGTACTGGAGCCTTTGGCCCAGGGTCAGCAAAGTGATCCAAAGTGCCTGGGCTGAAGTGTTTTGCTGCGGTGTGAGATGTAGCTTTGAGCTCAAAGACAGCTGATGCTCTCTTTTCATCCTAGCCTGCCCAAAATAGGCAAGTACTTGGCAGGATTTTTGTCTCTGCTCTGGACCTGTAGTAAGGCTGACTCATTCACCTTGATAAGATAAACACAGAGCTTAAGTAGTCAGGTGCCTCTGCTGGGAACTGACTCTTGAGGGCTCCTCAATCTAGCAAATAAAGGTGTAGCTGGATCCAGTGGTTGAAAGCTGGAACTAGACAGACAAGTTTGGAGCTTGCTCTTAGCCATTAAAGCAACATAAAGCTCAGCAGCTTTCTGGGCTTGTAGTTACTGCATTTCCCACAGCTGAGCACTGAGTGGCTCTTAAGGATGCAATAGCTCCTGCTAGACTTTTAGCCAGCCTTTGCTGCATGTGGAGAGTGGATTATCTTGGCAGTGCCCAGAACCTTAAATATTACTTGTATCACGGTGATACTACAAGTGAGTATTACTTGCTATTGAACCCTTTGAAACCTTGGGTTGGGAGGGTGAACATCTATTTTGCTGCTGAGGTGCCTCTGATATGTGGGGGGATCAGTCCTAGGTGGGCTTTGCCCTATTGTTCCATCTGCCTCCAAGATGGCAAAAGGAACCACCTTCCATGCTTTTTGAAACACAGCAAAACTTCTTGGGCTTTGTGCATGGCTGTGCTTGGTGGAATGGGTGTTTTGGGGGATTGAGGTGAAGGAGGAGACCCCTTCCTGCCTGCTGCTCTTGCAGAGAAATTAGGTGGCACTCCCTGGTCTGGACGAATGCAGAGGGTATGACTGGGCAGGCACAGAGCCAGCACCACTGCTGCACCAAACTGATTTGCAGGGAATGGTGATCCAGAATGGTGTGAGCCAGGTGCCCCTGAAGATTACTGCCAGCAAAGCCTGGCATGGAGGTGCCTGGTAGCTCTGCACAGGAAGTGTCTGCTGCCATCCTGCCTACAGCAAGGATGACATTGAGTTCTTCCTCTTGCTGTGAAGCTGAAGGAACAATGCTGGTGTTGGCTGGTGAGGGCTTGAGGTGGCAGTGGCTGCTGAGTGCTCAGGGACCATACTGGGAAGAAGGGTACTCTGGCTTCAGCCTCCTGGCTGCGGGCCTGGAAGAGGCTGTGTGTTTCCTGGTGGTGGCAGCAATATACCTCCTGGGAAGACTGCGCTGGGGACCCATTTCCCCAGGCTGTGTGTGGGCAGTGACTCCTCTGCACCTTCTTGGAGGGAAGGGGTAGGTGGAGTGTGTGGTAGCAGCTATGGGGAATGCCTCCCTTGCAGGTGGATGAGTCAGGTGAGGCTGGGCCTGTGCTCTGCCTCCCTGCTGCTCTGGTGTCCTGTGGGCTGGGGAGAGGTTGGGAAGCACTGGGGGGATGGGTGAGGGTGTTTCAGACTTGCCTGCAGCAGTAAGAGCATGGGCCCTTCCTGCTTTTCTGGAGAGCATCTGCCTGGATCACTGTGGTGTGTGTTCATAGTGAGGCTGAGCAAGTGTGGGGAGTGCCAGTTCTTCTCCCTGCAGCCTTATATCGTATGGCTTTCTCTTGTGTGGAAGGGGAGTGGAAATGCCATTGCCAAGCAGGATGCACCTGGCCTGAGGTACTGAGGTACTAGGTTATGTGGTAGCAGTTTCTTGTCAGGAGGGTTTTGTGCAAGGATGTGAAACCAGGAACCTTGGCACCAGAAACTAATGCTTGTTTCTGAACCCATGGATTTCCTTCCTCATGTAATGGGCCTGCCAGTGATGGTGTGCTGCTTCTGTGGTGGGAATCAGTTGGCAGGAGCCCAAAGATGATCATAAAGGCTCTGCTCTGTGGAGAGTGTGGGCTAGCTCTGCGTCTCTGCACCAGGGTCAGACGGAGCAGTGTGCTGGGTAGGTATGGGTGCCAAGGCTGGTGGCAATGTCATGGTGCTTGTGGATGATAATGCTTAAGCTTGTACAGCAGGAGCAAGATTAAGGGGCTGGAGATACAGTGCTGAGGTTGGAAGCTTTCCTAGCTGGCTTGAAATGTTGGGTTCTTGCCTTGGAAAGACTGCTGACATTGGATTATGGGGTTCCCAGCCAGAGCTGGGGAAACAGGGCCAGGCTCTATGAGAAATGAGGAGGCCTGTGGCTCAGCTGGAAAGTGAATGCTGGTGTGTGATCAGCTGAGAGCAGCACTGGCCAGATATGTGACTGTTTCTCTGAAACTGGACTTGGAGTTTGCTCACAGGGCTACACTCTGTAGGTGGCCCTCCTGGGAAAACAGCTACCTGATCTTCCCTGCCTCTTTCCACAGAGATACTGCCACCACCATGGAGGGGATTGTGACTATGTATCAGGACTTCATGAAGAAAGCAGGTGAGTGTTTGGCTCTGCCCAGCTATCAGACAGGGACAACTACATGATTTACAGCCAGAGGCACTGGGCGGTGGTCTGGCATCCCTGAAGCATCCCTGGGTCTAACTGCATCCTGTCTTTGCCTTTACACAGATGCAACTCTGGGGCTTTTGTGCTGCCTGTTATGAGGCTCTCTTACCTCAGTGCTCGGGCAAGTCATTTTGGGGCACTTGTGCTCTCCTGGGCAGAAGATCTCCAGGCTGCCCTGCAGCATGGCTTCAGGCTATACTGTCCTGAGTCTGGCTGACTTCACCAGCCTCTGCTCCCAGACTGCTTCCCTACTTGCACTTGTGTCCTAGAACAGGATTGCTATGTCCTTGCCTCCACTGTGGCAGTAGCACTGCTGGCAGCAGGCTGGGGTGGGGATGCTAACCGCTCTGCACTGTGGCTCTCTCTGCAGACCCCCGCATCGCTGATTATCCACTGATGCAGTCCCCATTCCTTGTGATGGGCATCCTTCTGGGATATGTCTACTTTGTGCTATCCTTGGGTCCCCGGCTAATGGCCAACAGGAAGCCTTTAAACCTGAAGAAGTTCATGGTGCTATACAACTTCTTTCTGGTGGGACTCTCCCTTTACATAGTCTATGAGGTGAGTTGTTGGTAGCTTGGTTGGGCACATGTGAAGCAGCGTGTGCAGGCCGCGTGGGTGATAGGGAGCCCTTTTTCTGGCTGTTCCCTGCCCTTCTGTGCAGAGCTTGATGTGCAGTGGATGATGTGTTGGGCCTCACCCTGATGATGCTCTTGTTGCAGTTCCTGATGGCAGGGTGGCTTACTGGGTACACCTGGCGATGTGACCCTGTGGACTTCTCACAGGACCCCAAGGCCCTCAGGGTGAGTTCTCATCCCTCTCCTGATAAGTTGGGGTGGCCTTTAGTGCTTCTGTTTGGGCAGCAGGGTCACAGCTCCTGCTTTTCCTGAGGCAGAGGATTTGTGGTCTCTTGGCCTATCCTGGTTTCATGCCAGGATAACTGTATGAAGCCCTTTGGTCACTGGGCATGTTCCGGCTGAGGCGCGTCTCTAATGTTAACCTGTTCTGTTACAGATGGTCAGTGTTGCTTGGCTCTTTGTTTTCTCCAAGTTCATTGAACTGACAGACACGGTGAGTGAGTTACTGAGAAGGCCTTGTCACCACTTGCTGGGCAGGGAGTTGGGGCCTAGTGTATTTGGGGTAGGTGCTTTTGCAGCCCTTCCAGTCTGACCTGGTAGTGCTTCTGCCTGGCCTCACTGCCAAGGAGGCCACTCTGGAATGTTGCTGAGGCCACTCTTGACATGCCACAGCTCTGGAAGCTGTGGGGGGACCTAATGTGTGATGACAGTGAGTGTAGAGGGAGGGAGGGAAGCATCACTGAGATCAGACATTGAATTAGTGGCCCAGCCAGCTCTAGCTGCTCCCAGGGCTGCAGGTCCTTGATGCTGTTGGACTTACATTGCAGGTGATCTTTGTCCTGCGGAAGAAGAATGAACAGGTCACATTCCTGCACCTTTTTCACCACTCTGTTCTGCCATGGAGCTGGTGGTGGGGAGCAAAGTTTGGTCCAGGTAAAATGGCAACTGTCTGGGTGCATGGATTGGCTGAGGTTACCCCAGCATGCTGAGAAGGGGTTTTTGGCCCTGCTGGGCTCTTAGCAGCTCAGTGTAGTGCTGATTGCTGTGGAGTATTTGCTTACACTAAGGAAAATCTATCTTAACAGGGGGAATGGGCTCATTCCATGCCATGATCAATTCCATGGTGCACGTGGTCATGTATTTCTACTATGGGCTCTCAGCAGCAGGACCTGCCTTTCAGAAGTACCTGTGGTGGAAGAAGCACATCACAGCCATCCAGCTGGTGAGTCTGTGTGGTGGAGCAGAGCATGTGCCTGGTGTGAAGGGCAGGCCAGCCCTTGTACCTTTGAAAGGTGCAGTCAGCAGCTGTAGTTGTCTCCTCTGTAGCATATTGCTCTGAGTTCTCAGCCCCTCTGCCCCACTGTGGGCCTCTGATAGCCCTACCAGCCTGGCTGGGGTGTGGGTGCTGTTCAGCCTGCAGCCCCTGGGCTGCAGCCTTGTTGGGAGGGTGAGAGGCACATGCTGCCCTGAGACTTGTGCCTGCCTCTTCCAGCTGCTGCTGACTGCCTCACCATAAGGACCTCTGCTTCAGACTGGGAAAGGAGTCTAGGTGTTTCCTTTAAAATAAGGTCTCTAGTGGGTTCCCTGACCTTGACCCCATGAATAACTTGTTCTTACTCTGCCTTGCTCCCAGGCACAGTTTGTGATTGTCTCCGTCCACATCTCCCAGTATTACTTCATGCCCAACTGCCAATACCAGTTCCCCATCTTCATTCACCTTATCTGGATTTATGGGACCATCTTCTTCATCCTCTTCTCCAACTTTTGGTACCAGTCCTACACCAAGGGCAAACGGTTGCCTAGGGTGGCTCAACAAGCAGCCCAGCACAACGGTAGCAGCATCCATGAAAATGGAACTGTCACCAATGGCAAGGTCAAAGCCAACTAGAGGGTAAAGTGCTCCCAGAGCCAATGAGAGCCCCGGGGCAGAGGCAGCTGGGACCTGTCCCTCTGCTCCTGGGTGCCACTAGCCAAGTCAAGTGCCTACAGACTGTTGTACCCCTGTGCCCAGTCCTGCTGTCCCCTGTCTGCATGCTCAGCCCCTCTGCTCTGAGCATCCATGGGCCACTTCTGCTCCTGGGAGGGCTTGTGCTGTTTCTCAGTGTTGCTGAGCAGAGAGGCAGCTGCCTGCATCACAGCTGTGGGGCTGCAGTCCCATTCCAGTGTTTCCAAAGGAACTTCCCCCAAGTGCCTACATCTGGCTCTTCTGCCTAGGGGCCATTTCCTTCTGAGTAGGACCAAAAGAAGAGACCGCTTCCTGTCCTGGTGCCCTCTCCTCTTCCCTGTCTCACAAGAGCCTGTGTGGATGAGCAGATTCATCCCTGGCTGCTTGTCACTGCCAGCTCATGTGAGTGCTCCTGCTCTACGATGCCTTGTGCCACTTTGTTCCATGCCGCAGTGCTGCATGTCCCTTCTGGTCCCTGTGTGCCCAGCTTGGGAGTCCTGCCCTGGCATAGCTGTGCCCAGGTGTGTCTGTGGAGAATGTAGGGGCAGTACTTATGGGACTTAAGGGCCCAGACCTGCCCAGTACAGTACATGTGCCCTGTGCCTAGTACATAGCAAGGGCTGTGACAGCCTGAAAGGCTTCCCCCACATGATAAGCCCAGGTTGCCTTGCTGTTCTTGTGCCTGGGCTGGGTGCTCAGTGTGTGCTTAAGCCACACTTACCTGATCCTCTATGGCAGCTGGTGGCTTGCTCCAGAGTGGGGAGACTGAGCTCAGCCTAGTCTTGGACCACTTCCATTCCTGTAAATTCAAGACTTGAGCAATAAGTGCCCCTAGAATCAGCTCCTGGGCTCTCCTGCTTGGGACCAGCCCTGCTCTGGCCTAGCCTAAGCACAGCAACGGGCAGTTTTAGTGTGCTCGGCTGTGGTGCAAGAGTGAGCACCTCTTGCCTCAGTGGATCTGACTGGGCCTGGGTGAAGATGTGCTCTGCCCTTCTGCAGGGCACTGCAGCAGCTCTCCTGGCCTGGTGCCTGTCACCTGCTCTGGCTGTAACCAAAACATGCTGATGGCCTTGAGGATGAGGTGAAGGAGCCAGGCCCTGTCAGATTGGGCTGCTCTTCTATCACAAATAAACAAACAGAAGGAGAAATGGCTCTGTCGTCTTGTTTTCTTGGCTCAATGTAAGCAAAAGCTGTTCCAGGTGCTTGGGTCCTGCCCAGTGTGGTTGGAGGCAGGGCTGGGAGAAGCAGCTGGTGTAGCAGGTTTGTGTTGGGGAAGAGGGTGATAGTTGTGTGCTGATGAAGCAGATGGCAGATTGTTTCCAAGTGTTTTGGTAGAGCAGTGCTCAGGGCTGGATGGGCGTCAAGGCCTCTATTGTGAAAGTGAACTCCACCCTGTCAAAAAATGGCTAGGGTGGAGCATGGGTATGGGCCGGGCCCTGGGCCATCTGCCCAGGAAGAACTGCTTTTCAGAAAACCTGGGGATTTGAGGTATGGCAGAGCAGGGAATAGAAACCCTGGAAGCTTGAATGCTTGGGAAACAGCAGTTAGTTGCTTACTGCATCTGCCAAAACAAGAACTGCTGCCATCTGTGAATGCCTCTGCAGCATGGATCTGTGCAGGCTGTAGCTCAGGTTGGTCAGAGGGAGGCTGATGCTGTTGCTGCCTTGCTTTTGCTGCAGCAGTGCATCTGTGCCTGGCTGGGCTCTGTTATCTTTCCAGCTGTCTCATTCTGGTGTCCCTTCAGTGCTGTTGGGGTGCAGGGCTGCCTTCCCCATCACACCATCACTGGGCCCCTCCTGAGTAGAGGCTAGCCTGGGTGCTGACTCAAGCCTGGGCAGTGGAGTGGGGAGCCAGCTGGGCAGCTTGTGGCTGGGACGAATGTGTTAGAGCAGCAGGAAACAGCATCTGCGGTTCACAGTAGGTTTGGTTGTGGGGTGGGAAGACTTTGGTGGATGTCCAGCCAAATCCCTAGAGCAGAGCTTGGTGTGGGAGAGCTCTGCTGATCCCACCTGGGCTGCTGCACACCTCAGGGCCATGCTCTGAAATGGAGGAAAGCATCTTCAAGTGACTTGAACTGGTGTGACTAATCTGCCAACACTACACGTGGGCATCGCCCTCTTCTACAGGGCTCAGTGTCCTTGTATGTATGAAGCCATGAAGTAGGATCTGGCTGCTGCACTGTGCAGTGTTCTCCCAGTTGCTGCTTCTCTGGGAGTAAAGACTTGGATGCGAATTTGTTCTGGTCCATGCTGAAGTGGTGTGTAATATTAGTTCAGTGCTCAGAAGCCACCACTTCAGGAGCTGTAGGTGATGATCCAGCTGAAAGGGACCTTTTCCTGTCAAGCCTGCTTTTCCCCTCCAGCTGGCTCTTGGTAAAGACAGGACTGTCTTTGCTTTTGCCCAAAATAGTAACAATGCTTTAAACTACTTATGTTTGGTATTTTAGAATGGGCTGTTCCCTGCATGTGCTCTGCTCTTTCTTCCTCCCATTGTTCCTGTTAGCTGTGCTCTTCTATGGGCTGGCCATGGCACTTGGTAATTAATATGCTGTCATGCTGTGAACTGAATTCACACCTTATAGGGCTGTGTTTGCTGGGCCTGCTGGAGCAGTGCCGCCTTCCTTCCTCTGCTCCTCCTCACTCCAGGACTGTAAGGACCAAAGTATGGGGCCAAAGACCCTGCAACATCATTACTCTCTAGTACTGCTTCAGAGGACCTTCAAGGGCTGTGTAATGCACAGCTTCTGAGGGTGGGGTATGTGCTGAGGAGAAAGAGCCTGTCAGAGAAGCTCTTACATGGGAATGAAAAGATTACCGCCCCTTTTGGGCATATAAAGGCCTCCTTCCAGGACCAGGGACCAGGGGAAGACCAAATCAGCTGTGGGCCTACAGGGCAAGTTTGTGCTAACTCCCCACACCAAAGTGCAGGGGTGTGGGGCAGGGCTCCTACACCAGCAGCACAGCTCTGGGGAAGAGCCCAACCTTGCATCTAGGTTCTTACCTGCTTCCCCATTAGATACAGCTGCTGCCCTAGGATTTGTATCTGAAGAGGGAGAGCTTCCTTGGACCTCCTGTGATCTTTCCCAAGTGGTCAAATGAGGATGCACCAGCAGCCCTGCTGGAAGGTGCTGGGCTCAGCTGCTGTTGTTTGAGACTGCGTCCCCTGTATCAGCTGTGCGGTGGGGCATCTTCTGGTGGGTGTGGTTGCCCCCTCGCTAGCCTTGGCACAGCAGAAGCTGGTGCTGCCACTGGTCACCTCTGAAGGTTTCAGCTGGTTTAAAGCTCAGGAGGCAGAGCTGGTGCTAGGTACAGTGTGGTACTGTGCTGAGGGGAAGGTGAAAACAGTTAATAATCCACCCTCGGCTAATCACTGAGGGCTGATGGGAGGCACAAGCTTTGTGGAGCTGGTTTGCACAGGCCAAGGTGTTAATCAGCTGTGCAGTGTCCCCAGCAGCCCATGACAATGCTGCTGCAGCTGAAGGACTGGCTTGATGGATCTGGTGCAGCCCCACAACCTCAGACACTGTGGCTCCACCATGCAGAGGCAGCATGGCTGAGCTGGCTCGTGCTCAGGTCAGGTAAGGGCTCAAATATGTTCCGTGCAACTTGCTCCAGGACGATTCAGCCTGGAAAAAATGCATTTTTCCACGTGCAGAGCTTGACTCCCCTTAACAAATGTCAGCTGAGCCCTGGTGCCTGCTCTTCTGCATGAAGCCTCAGCTAGGCACAGGGTTGGTGGTGCTTTGCATGGCTCTTGCATGACAGCCCGAGTGGCTGTGGCAGTGTAAGCTAACCTTTTGTTTTGCATCAGGCTTTATACCAATGCCAGCCCCTTTCTGGCCTTTGGGGTGATTACAGCTGTTGCAATTCAAGACTAAGCTTACTGCAAAAGTAGATGTTCTACTCCAGCACCCTAAGCAGGCAGTGATGGCTGCCTGTAGCTGAACAAGACAAACTGAAGGTTGCCTGTAGAGTCACAGTAAGGCCGATGTGGTCTTGAGACATGACACAAGAGAAACTGGGGCCACAGACATACTGTGCCTTCAGTAGAACCTGTGGTGGAGCTGCTGTGTGTGTAGTCAGCATCTAGATGGGGGAGGTGACATACCTATCATAGCTAGGACAGAAACAGAAGTACAGCCCCTGCACAGCATCCTTCTGCGAGGCTCTGCTAGGCTCAGGCTGCCTGTAAACTGGCCCTAAAGAACAAAGGCTCCAGCCTCATGGAGGAGGGACTTTGTTCTGGGAGCCATGGTTTTTTCTTCCATCATATTCCATTAAGAAAAAGTCAAGTTAAGCAGTTTATTAACATTTAAAATACTGTACAGTGTGTAAACCACATATCCCCCTCCCCACAACAACCCAGTGCTCTCAGCGGATGCTCTGGTGAATAATGCTGCTTTTGGCACTGTTTGCCTTCTCTTTCTCCTTCTTCTTTACGGGGTCCATCTCAAAACAGCGCCAGAGCCGCAGTGTTTCATCAGCAGCTGCCGAGGCTACTGTCGTACCATCAGGGCTCATGGTGAGGTTCAAGATTCTGGCAGTATGACCTGAGGAGGAAGAGTGTGCAGTCAGGGCTGAGGCGATCAGCACATACCCATTTACTCCTGTATGCTCCCATGAGCCATGCCAGTTTGCATAGCTGTCCCCCTGCTGGCTGTGGCAGCATGAATTCAGACCCCAAGCACACATTCAGAGCAATGGTGTTTCTTCCACAGCCCATGGGTGTGCCTTGCCCCTGCATACCATCCTGTATCACTGATGCTGCAGGCTCAAACCAAGGATTGTAGCTGCCTTCAATCTCTAAACAGCCCCCCTGCCCCTGTCCACCTACCTTGCAGCTCTGCGACCTTGGTCATTGTTGGATACTTCCACAGAACCAGCTGATTCTGTGCAAAGCCATGGCCTGAAACGAACTCCTTGTAGTTTGTTGACCACAGGATAGAACAGACCTGAGAAGAGGCAGTAACACAAAGTAAGACAAGCTGCTTGTGCTGATGCTCAGCACTCAGAGGTCAGCATGGTCCCCTCCTTCCCCATGCCTCTGGGCCTGAGGAGCCAGCAGCTCTGTGTAGGTGTGCTGCCAGAAGGTGTTTGTCTCCAAGCTGATGCTCATGTCTCACCTGGGAATGGGCATCAACAGTACTGAGGCATGCGCCAGAACACACGTTCCAGATGCGGATATGTCTGTCACTAGTGCCACCTCCAGTGGCTAGAACATTCATCTGCCACGGGCACCATGCCACAGCCTGAAAGAGAAGAGTTCAGTTTAAGACGTGCAAGAGGCAACCTGCACCCAGCCAGTGCTGCTCGTCTGTCTTGCACACAGACATCTGCCCATGGCAGCCCTGTGCTCACCTTGACAGCACCCTGGTGCTGTGTGAAGGTCTGTACAGGAGCAAAGTCTCCACCACTCCCTTGGGTGCATGGCCAGACATTCACCAGATTGTCATTGCCACCACTGGCCAGGTAGCGGCCATCTAGAGACCATTTGAGTCCGCACACCTCCTGTGTGTGGCCAGCAAGGGTGGCCACATGATGCTCAGCTACTCGGACATCATGGTGATGGATGTGGCCAGTCCGTGCCCCGCTGCAGAGAGAAGAGAAGGTTTGCAGGGTCAGGCTGACATGTTTTCACCCAAATCCATTTTTGTTATTGCAAGACTGCTGTACCTGCCACTGCATTTCAACCAGTGTTACCAGCAGCACTGGTCTGTTGGCCTGAGTCAAACAGCCACACAAGCTCTTTACAACTTCAGCACAAAGTGCAATACACATGAGAGGCCTTCTCCTCACAGTCCCAACAGAAAATAATGAGTAAGAATCCCAAGCCAGGACAGAAACTTCTCTCTGCCATCCCTAACCCACGCCATGTATGAGGTATAGGAATTTGCAACAACTGGCAACTGCCCTTGACCTACCCAGTGCCACCCACTGCTTTACCTGGAAAGAATGTAGCTGTTCCAGCTGAGGGTTCCCACACGGGCACAATGGCTGGTCATGTTTCGGAGACGTTTCTGCTGCTGAATGTCCCATAGCTAGAGAGGCAAAGGAATAAGTTCTCCAGAGGAAACCCAATCATGTTGCTATGTCCTAAGGACCTCACTGCATAGGCTCTGGCATTCAGCCTTCTCAGTATGGGAGCAGAGAAATTTGTATCTCATGACTGTTGCACAGATGGTAACACCACTTATCAGAAAACCCCCAAACCAAATCCTGCCTTGTGTGCTGCACTTGGCTGGGGACAGTTCCACCCCACAACAGGCAAGACTAATCAGGTGCATGTCATCCTTCCTCTCATAGCCAAGCTTTTGTCCCCAGGCCCCACAGTTCTGTCAATCCCTAGACAACACCTCTAGTTTTAGTCCTGCTTTCACCTGGACCTCAGCACTACTTGTGCCAACAGCAAGGTAGTTTCCTTCTTTAATCCATGACACAGAGGAAATGTAAACATCTGGATGCTCCATCTGCAGCAGCTGGATAATCTCCCCAGAAGCGTGATTCCACAGATAAACAGAGTTGTCCAGAGCCACTGCCAGGAAGTTCTGGGAGCTCCAGTCAATGAGATTCAGATCTACAATTTGAAAGAGCAATGCAGGTCACACAATGCTTACCTAGAGAGCCCTGCCCTTCAGCCGTGCTGATGCAGCAGGTGTGTGTGTACACATGTGCATGCACACACATACAGGTAAGGGGCAGCCTTCTGGGTTGTCACTACGCCCAGCTTGTGGGGTCAGGTACCGTGCTCCAAGTCACCTACACAGTGCCCTAGACCACTGTTCCTGAAAGGCTACACAGGGACACTCTGGAAGTGGTCTGTGCTAGCCTGGGTGCATAAAATAATACAAACAGCCCAGTTACGCTGTCTCAGGAACAGCACTCTGGTGCAGAATGTTCTGGATGCCCTGCACTCAACACTGCAGCCTACTTACAGTAGTCATTGCGGATCTCTGGTGCATCCAAGATCCGGTCTGGCATTGAGGGAATGTATCTGCTATTCTTCCTGCTGGATCCAGGCGTCATTTTCTGACTGTAGAGCACTTTCAGATTATTCTGATAGCCTGTGTGCAGAGGAACAGGTTTGCTGACCTGAGTTAGTTTCCTCCCAGCTGAGTGTTGCTCGCCCAACTAGGAATCCCTTGGAGTGAAAATAAAGTCCTAAGAGGTACACTCACAGGAGTGCAGTGTGCTAGCATCACTGGCAGGATGAACTGCTGAACCAGGGTGAGCTACAATTTCCTCATTCATGGAAACAAGTTTAACAAACACTTGGGGTTTTGTATCCCATTATGTTCAGTTACAGTTAAACTAGATAGTGCACAGCAGAGAGTTTGAAGTTCTTACAGACCTCACGAAGGCTTGCCACCTGCAGTACACATGAGCAACTGGCAGTCATTGCAACTTTCCTAAATACATTCACTGTAACTGTTACGCTCAACCCCAGGAACCCTAAGAAAGGGGACTCCAGTGTGTACAGCTCTTAGAAGCCAGTTGATCTCTCCTGTGACCACACACAGGACCTCTGTGTTGCTGTTCTCCTGACCAGATCTCCCCCGCTGATTCAGCTCACACAGACCCTGTACCATACCTTCTGGAGCGTTCTGCGGTTTTCCACTGAGGCGGAGGATCTTCGCCTCTTCTACATCAAAACCATTCAGATTAACTGCCCAGGCTTTCTGTTGCTCCTACGGAGACAAATCACCCTCAGTGTAATGCATTTGAAACACAACCCCCACACTGCAGATAGAACAGACACCTAAGCCCCCTTCTCTTAGAATCAGGAGGTATATAACTGTGCTGCAAGGGTCAGCCACAGACAGGCAGGTCAAAGTAGTTTTTCCTCGGACTTTCTCACACTGTCCTGGTCACATTTTCACACAGTGGCAAATTAAGTGTCGTTGCCAGTGGGAAGAGCCACAGCCACAAGTGACCAAATGCTTCATAAACAGATTTCAGAACACAGTGTAAAACATTCCAGAATTGTTCCCTGTGTAGACATTGTCCTAGAATAGCTGCCACCAGCAGTTTCACTATGCATAGGCCCACAGCTTTGTGTTTTTGTTGCCTGCTGTATTTTAAAGCTTCGTTGGTCAAAAGCTAAATTTTGGTACCAGAAGCAGCATAGGCTAGAGTGTGTGTCAGTCTTTACAGCTTCAGTCTCATCCCAGGTTCCTGAAGCCCAGAGCTGGAAGTAGTGATGGCTGGGGCTTGTCAGTCCCATGTGTCCACTTAATAGAACCTACAGTTTACTTCTCTGTAAAGGGGCAGGAAGGATTAGGTGTTTGGTAGTGGTTGTTGAAGTATTTTCAACTTAGCAATACACTCACCTTCTTGGTAGGTGATTCCTCAGCAGGGTCGTTCTCTTTTGTTAGGAGGAAATTTGCCATCTCCATCTGCATAGTGCTGCGATTGGGAATGTAGCGATCCCCCCCAGCCTTTGTGGGGGTGTTCTGAACTTTGGATCCAGATTTACCTGCATTCACGTGTGAAAATATTGTCTTCAGCTATTTTAACAGCCTGTATTAGAAATATCACAAGAGTAAACCCAGCACTCTTCCACATCACATCCACCAGACAAGTTCTAGACAAGCAGGACTCTGAGATCTCGTGCCACCCACTCACAACTAACTTATATTTTCCCCTCTGTCTCCAAGCTCTGGTTAGAGACTGTTAAGAGACAACTACTTGGGTCTAGTGCAACAGTTCTAGAGTCTACTGATAAGGGGAGGATACAAAAACGTGTTGCAGCATGTGAAGCTGTCAGCTGATAGTCCTGCCCACACTTGTCCCAATGTGCAGCTGTGCCAGCAGGACTCAGCTGGGGGATTAGCAGTTCGCCAGCCCCAGTGCTCAGAGCTGTGCCCTCCTCATACTGGGGAGGAGGTGGGTGATTGCCAGGAGCACAGCCCACCTCCTCTTGCCTAACCAGCAAGCCGGTGGGGCAGCGTGGCAGGGAGCCCACGGCCTCGTGGCTACGGACATGCAGCCTGGGCGAGGCTCCCGCACCCAACCTCTGCCGCTGGTGGCCGGCGCTCACCGGGTGTCTTGGACGGCGTCTTGCTGGAGCTGTGGGAGCGATTGGCCGGCTTCATGGGCGACACACCGACGGGGCTGGGCCCGGGGCCGCTCTCCTTGGCCTTGCGCTGCCATCGCGCAGGCGGCGCGTTCGGGATCGGCGTGTCCAGCTTCAGCAGCCCGTGCAGGTCCGCCTCGAACAGGAACTGCGCCATGGTCCTGCGGGCGGGCGGGGGGCGTCA
>WEIT01011908.1:1365-49165 GCA_013389985.1 Dryoscopus gambensis | reverse complement strand
CACGGAGTGGACGCGGTGGGGGCTGCCCTTCGAGCTGCCCCAGGGGGAGCTGAGCCGCCCTGCCCCAGCCCCTCACCTGGCCGTGCTTGCTGCTCTCCTGGAGGAAGTTGCCCAGAGCACGGTGCAGGTCAGGAACGGGCGGCCAGAGTTTCTGCTTCACGTTGCTGGTTATGGGGGAAGGAGCATCGAAGGTAACCCCAGACTTGGGGTGCCCTGGTGCCCCCGTGCAAGGTGCCCAGACTTTGGTGCTGGGCCACCCCGCCTGCCCCCGGCACAGCCCTTTACCTGTAGAGGGAGGGGAAGGTGCATCGCAGCCCCAGGAGCACTGCTAAGAAGAGCAGCGGCACCACCGTAACACTGGGGATGAGCCAGCCTGCATCGGAGGAGGAACGCTGGGACTGTAGTCCTTCCCAGACCCACCAAGGCCGAGCCCTTCACAGCCCTGTCACCCTCTGCCCGGTTCTCCCCATTTCCAGACTCTCTGTCTCCAGCCATCAGCCGTGTGGCTCCTGTGGCCGCAGCCTCTACCCCTGCCCTGTCCCTTACCTGCATCATCCATGGCATCAACCACAACAGGTTTGGACCAGGCGCTCCAGCTGCCCTGGTACCACGGCCCGCCAGGCTGCGCCCGCACCTGGGCGTGGTAGCGGGTGCCTGGCCGTAGGTCCAGGACTTCTCTCCTGGCTGCTCGTGGAACCTGCAGGACCTGCGGGGCAGAGCCGACCTGGAGGCATGGCTGCTGTGGGGTGGCCGAGGAGCTGAGGGGAGGCTCTGGCTTGCCTGACCCCGTGCCTGGCATGTGTCAGCGGCGCAGGTGGGCAGGGCTGCTTGGAGTGTCCTGGCCAGGCCTTACCTTCCAGTCATGGCTGTTCTCCGTGGCATAGCGGACCTGGTAGTCCAGCTGCTCTGCCAGCACCTCCAGGGGCGGCAGCCACTCCAGGCTCAGCCGGCCCTGTGACACTGATGCCTGCACAAGCTGTGGGGCATCTGTGAGCACTGTTGGTGTTGGGGACAGGCATGTGTCACTCCTGTGAAACGGGACATGGGACACCACATCCCCTGTGAGCCAGGCAGGGGCTGTGGTGGCATTTGGACTCACCAGCCTGGTGCAGCCAGAAGGGCTCCTTGAAGTAGCTGAGTGTGGGCAGTGTGTGGGTCCGGGTGACATTCACCAGGACGGAAATGGCACTGCCAGCCCTGGGCTGGAAGGTGCAGGCGTGGGTGGCCTGTGTCCCCCTGCTCACCTCCTCACACTGTTGCCAAGCATCTTCCCTGTGGGAGGAGTGGGGAGCCAGTCAGTCCCACCAAAGCATTCCTACAGCCAGCATTCCTCCTGCACTTGCCCAGGAAAGCTACTGCTGCCTGAATTCAGAGGTGCAATGTGGCCAGGGAGAGGTGGCGAGGAGGTATGAGGTTGGTGGTGGTAGGGCAGGACAGAGCAGGGCATGGGCAGGTGGCCCACTGTGGGATACTGGGACACAGCAGGACCAGTGGTCCCTGGGATGTGCCTGCCTGAGTGCCATATGCTTGCCATGCCCCTTACCTTGTGCCAGCCCCGCTTAGAGGTGGCCGGTAGAAGAGCTGGTGGGAGCTGTGGGGCTCTGCAGGGTCCCAGCTCCACTCGCAGCGCACGTGCCGCAGGTCAGGGGTGCTGCAGCACAGCCCGATGTCTCCTGGGCAGGCAAGAGCCAGTGAAGGAAGGGAGCTGCTTCCCCTTGGTCCCCCAAAATTTGGATGTTGCACCTCACCTACAAGACCTCTACCCCCTGCAACCCCAGGCATGGGTGCCTCCCTGCTGTTCCTGCCAGCACCCCTGCAGAGGGGATGGCTGCTCACCAGAGGAGTGGGGTGTCTCCGCAGCCACTGCCTGTGACCAGGGCCCCCAGACGCCGTCCATGGAGGTGCCGTCGGGCTTGCTGCGCACCTGGATGTGGTACCTCACCCCTGGCAGTAGGCCCTGGAGGACCACCCGGGTGTTGGCCTGGACCAGCCTCTGTAGGGAGGAGCCAGGCTGAGGACCAACTGCGGCCCGCAAACCCCCCTGCCCATCCCTGACCCCTCTATATACCTGCCCTACTCCTGGGGAGGCTGCCCCGGCCGTGGGTGTGTGGGTGCTGACAGCTGACTGGATGGAGGGGTCACTGGGATTCAGTGTGGTGCTGCAGGGCATCTCTGGGGAGCTGGCAGGGCAGCACCACACCTCGTAGAGGAAGAAGTTCGGGAAGTCAGCGAGTGGTGGCTGCCACGACACACAGAGCTGCCCCACAGCCCCAGCCCAGTGGGCCATGATGTTTGCTGGGGGGGCAATGAGACCTGAAGGGAATATGCCAGGGTGTTTGCCCTGTGCAGCAGCCCTGGTCTGGGCAATGCCTGGTCCTGCTGGGGGACACCTGGAGGTGCCCCCCAAGGCTGCCTCTGTGCCCAGCGTGCAGAGCTCAGGGTGTTGTTGGCCCCCGTGGCAGGCAGGAGGTCAGGGGACTCAGGTCTGGGGGTCTGTCCTGTGGTCACAGGGTATTGTCCAGTCAGAGGGACTCACCCACTGCATCCACGCTGAGATCCCGCCAATACTTGGTGTGGTTTGTGGTGGCATCCAGCACGCGGAGGTGGAGCTGGGTGAAGAGCCGCACGTCCCGGCTGGGGAAGACACAGACATGTCGCTTCCCACCAGCCCCGTGGTGCCACGTGGAGACCACACACGCTGTGGGCATATCCCTGAGGAATGGAGAGCAGGGTCTTGCAGCACCTCACGTCTGCCTCGGGCCAAGCTTGAGGAGAGGGGATGTGGGGCACAGCACCGAGACCTCGGTGTCACCAGCTCCTTTCCCGTGCCACCATCCACTGCAGGGCACCATCCCCATGGGACTGAAGGACAGCCAAGGCCCCAGCCCTGCTGGAGGGTGTGCAGTGGCTGCTGCATACCTCCCATGAGCTCTCCATCTCCCCTTGCAGCTAGGAGCCTCTGGGATAGCACAGATTGCTGACACCCCGACCCTGCTGTTCTCTGTGCAGCAAGGAGGAGGCTGGGCTGTGTCCCCACCATCTCCTACCTGCTGTACCAGTAGTAGAAGTGGAACATCCCAGTTGTTGTCTCCTCCTTCTCGTCCCAGAAGCAGGTGAGGTCCTCGAAGGAGCGGGAGAAACAGAGGATGTCCTCGGACACACCTGCTAGCAGTGCAGCATCTGGGAAGAGTGTGGGCATGAAGGACCCCCTGGGCACAAACCCGTCTCCATCCCACCTGCTTCCTCCCGCCCCGTGCCCGCTGGCACCCAGGGCAGCCTGAGGATGGCCGTGGCACAGGTGCTCTCCACCTACTTGGCACACTGGGGAGGGACACGGCACACATGCTGGCTGCTGGCTTGCACTGAGGTCCTGGCTGGTGCAGGGCTCCCCCCGGCCCTGCCACGCCCCCCTCCTCAGAACACGAGGTCCTTGAGGACAAACAAACATCCCGAAATAGCCCTGCGGTCGAAGGGGAGCTCAGGGCCCAGCGATCAGGGGGAAGCACCCCTGCCCTGCTCATGCCGGAAGGTGTGCGGAAGTGAGATAAGGAGGAGCAGCACCCCAGGGAAAGGGAAAGGGTCTGGGGGCTGGTGTGGGGGCATGTGGTCCTGAACAGGGGGGATGCCCAAACCCCTGCCCAGGGACTGTCCTGGGGGCCTGTGGGTTTCTCTGCCCCCCTCAGAAAACCATGCTCCCTGTCATTGCATGGACAAACTGGAGCATCACACCCTGCAGGATCTCCATCCAAAGCACCGATGGCTCTGCTGACACATAGGTGCCTGCCCCTGTTGTCATGGAAGAGGGGACAGCCCCAAGGTGCAGATGTGTGATGCACAGGGGTGGTCTTGCTGCCCCCAGCATTGCTTCGGCAGTCCCTTCTCCCCCACTCCCTCTGCCCTGGGACCTGCTCCAGCCTTCTTCCTCCTGTTCTTCCTACTGGCATTTGCTGCCTTCCCCAGGAGTTGCCCCCAGCTTTGGGACCCCACAAGCCCGCTGCCAATGTCTGCTCCACTTGCTGAGTGTATCCATTCTCTGCTACACACCCACTGCACTGCCAGTTGAGCCCACCCTGGGCAAAGAACGGATACAGTTCCCAAATGTCCTTGCCACCTTCTAGGTGTCCTTCTTCTCGCCCTGTCCCTTCTCTTGCCTGGATCCCCCCAGCCCTGCTCCTCATTTCCCAGCCCTGTGTTGCCTTCTTCCCCCTGCCCATTGTCCCATCTCCCCCACAGCCCCCCCACCTGTCCTTTCCTTTTTGTCCCCCATTACTCCAGGCTTCGTGCTGGCTCTGACCTCACCCAGCTCCAAGCACCAGGAGATGAAAGGGCCAGGTCCCAGCAGCTCAGTGGCACAGGGACCCATGGCATTGGTGAGAGGCCACCCTGGTCGTGTGGGCTACCAGAGCGTCTTTGCTGAGCACAGGCCATTTCTTAGGAACGGCAGATGCCCAGCCACACAGCCCACACCAGCCAGTGTGGAGCTTGCTGCCAAGCCAGTGGAAGGCTCAGGGCACAACGATTTTGCAGAGGTTATGGGCAGAAAGAAGTTGAGCCCAACCCTGATCCTCTGCCTCCCTCTGAGTCCCACTGCCCCTATGGGGGTGTCCCAAAATCTGCTCCTGAGCCTGTCCTGGCCAGAGACCTGGGGTGGGGCTGGAGAGACAAGCAGGAGAACAACAGGGTTTTATCCAGTTAATGCTTTCTTTAGTGTTACAGAAAGCTCTAGAGGGGCTGAAGAGGCTCTCAAAGAATGCATGGAGAAGCCTGAAATGAGACAAAGATGGGGAGTGGCTCTGGCAGGTGCAGTGAGCCAGACTGAGGCCGGCTATCAGCCAAAACGAGGGTGCCAGGTGGGACAGTACAACATGGCAAGGCTGGCACAGGGGCACTGGGGTTAGCCTGGAAGAGCCACTGCATTGCCCGTGGTGCAGAGCTGTGCCATCAGATGTTAACTTGAGTCTCGCTCAAACCCTCATCACGTCATAACTCTGAGAACTTCTGATGAGTGGAGAGCCCCTCTGCTTACCTGAGCAGGACTGGGAACACCAGGCTCCCATCCCCAGGGGCCACCCACAGGCTGCCAATCTCTGCTTGCAGAGAGCATGGATGTTCCTTTACTCCTAACATCTCAGGGTGTCCTACAGGTGAGAAGGGCACTCCCTTGCTCGCCCTGAACACCCCCTGCACACCCTCCTGGAATGCCCCCTTCCCAGTCCTGTAGATTTTGGCTGCTGTGAGGTGCTTGCTGCCCACACCTGGCATTCTAGCTCCTCTCTGGCCCATCCTTTGGGGGAGAAAATAGCCCCAAGGACCTACCTTGGGATGTCACTGGCTCAGGGGCTGACGGTGGGCTGCGGAGGCTGAACAGGATAGCAGGGAGCAGTGAGAGCTTCCAGACCTGGCACGAGGAGGCTGCCATCCTGCAACCTGTGTGCCAGGGCCACACGTGCCGCACTCGGCCCTTGCCAGTGTCCTGGGAGCTGCTGCGGCTCCTCTGGGCGATACCTTTATCTGGGAAGTGGTGGCTGTGCAGCTCAGGAAGCCTGGCTGGGGGCTCCCCCCTCCCCACCACCAGCACTTCCCGGTGCCTGAAACCACTGTGCCACAACCCCTCTGCCGCCGGCCGCAGCGCCAAGAGAGACTGCTCCTATCAGATAGGCGGCATGTCCTGCCCTTGTGGCTACTGGCATGCTGGGAGGATGGGGTAGGAAGAAAAACAACCCCCGAGAAACTAGGGAGGCCCCTGTGTGGGGCACGGCAGGCTGTTGGGGCTGCTGCCACATGGGAGCATGGGATATAGGACAGCCGATCTGCCTCCCTTGTGTCCTGTGCCGCCTGGCACCGGTGTACTCCAGGTCTGCTCTGCCAGCGGCACCGTCTCTGTGGCTGTGCTGGGAGCAGAGCTGCAGGCACAGGGGGCACTGGCAGAGCCCGCAGAGGTGCTGGTGGTGGTGGTGCAGGAGCAGGAGCAGGGCCACCACTGTGAGGTCCTACAGTCATGCTCAACCTCATGCCAGTCCACTACCTCCGCTTGGCACAGGTGGCTGGAGGATCTCCCACCCTGGTGGGGCACAGCACTGTCGCGCAGCCCTGGGGGGCACCAGCCAGGGCCCAAGGAGTCACTGGCATGTGTCCCCAGTGCACCAAGGCCAGGTTTGCTTCTTCATGCCCAACAGCTGGGGGCAGCACCAGAGGCACTGAGGGGAGACAGGAGCAGCCAGCCCCGCCTTGCCACGGACAAATTTTGTCAAAAAAAGCAGAAAGACCTAGGTGTCCCAGCAGGACTGGTGACACTGCCCCAGGCGCAATTCCCAGCTGGGAGCAGAGGAGGTACAGAGGCAGTGGCACATGTCAGGCTGTTTGTGAGGGCCAGTCCCCATCACTGGTTCGCTGGGGACCTCTGATGGGGCAGAGAAGCTGCTCACTAACAGCTGCAGTTGACACCAAAGAGCATTGGAGGCTAGAGTGGAAAATCAGAATGGTATTGACTGGGTTCAGAAACCTTCTGGGGATAAAAGACTCTTGCCCAGAAGGACGATGCAAATGTGTCTGTCTCCAGCAAGGATACCAGGCTCTGCAGGAGCAGCTCTTGCTTCTCGTGGGACTGCAGAAGACGGATGGACAGGCAGCTGGCTGGCATGTCCAGGGCTGAGCAAGCTGAAGCCAGCAGACGTGAAGCCCCCCCACTATCAGGGTAACAAACAGCAGCAGTGCAGGTGAGGGACCAAAGCCTGGGACAGGAGCTGCTGCAGGAGGGTCAGCACGGAGCCCAGGCTCCCCTCGAGGGAGGGGCACGTGAGGATCACCCTGGCAGCACATGTTTGAGCAGGCTGGTCAAACACAGCTGTCACTTTGCCAGATGTGGGAAGTTACTTGATGGCTCGGCACAGTGCTGGGAGGTGCCAGCTGGCCAGGGTGGGAAGGGTGTGGAGTTGCACAGCTCCACAGGACCCAGCTGGTGGAGCGTGGCCATCCCTTTGAAGAGCGGCCAGCCGAGGGGAAGCTGCAGGAACAATTTTCAAGCATGCAAGAGGCAGCTGTGCAAAAGAAGGACATAGTCTGTTCTCCATATCCCTTTGGGGACAGGACCAAGTCTTAAATTGTGTGTGTGGGAAAAGATCCCAGTTGGATCCCAAGAAGACCCATCTCCATGGCATGATGAGACCTGGGACTTGTCTGGGAATGCTGGGACATTCCTGGGGATTATCAGAGGACCCCAGTGGGAACAGGATTCCGAGGAGTGCCCACCACAGCAGCAGATCACTGGGTCCCCACATCCTGTTCCCCAGTGCTGTCAGCGGGGCAGAGCTGGGTCCCCACCACCACTCCTCTGGACCCGGCTGTTGCAGGATCTTTATTGTTCGTAAGGCAGAGCTGACACCTCCGAAGGGCCGCTGCAGAGCTGCAGGCTGTGCACAGCCAACACTGACCCTTTGCACCTGCCGGCGTGGCCTCATGCCATGCCACAGCACTGCTCACAGCCGCCTGGCACCACTTCAGGCCCAGAGCACACTGAGAGCTGCAAGGTGGGCAGCTGCTGTGTTGCTGCTTCCTCCTCTCGCCCCAAAGCTTGAGCATTTGTGTCCATGGGCTTAGGCAGCATCCTGGCTCCCAAGGGAGGCCCCCTCCTGCCTGCTCTGCTGCAAGCACCCTGCTGCTGCTTGTCCAAGGGGGCCATCCCAGCGTGTCCCCAGCAGTCAGTGGCTGGCACCATGCCAGGGAGGGGATGGCACAGTCCAGCTGTGGGGAAGGCGCTTTTGGGAAGGGGCACCAGCATTTGGCTGCTTGGCCCTGGAGCGGGACAAGCAGCCCTGTGTCCCCACAGCACTGTTCCAGCAGGCTGGGGCCAGTGTTGCCCCTCTGAGCGGTGCCAGCACAGCCTCACGCCTCCTCAGCAGTGGCATCAATCCCTGCGTAGGTGAAGTTCTCAAACAGGGCCATGTTCACGTAGGCCTGTGGGGGAACCCCAGTTAGGAGCCAGTTGTGAGCATATCCACATCTACTTCCCATCTCCACGAGCGTGCTCAAGGGCACTGTGCCCTGTTGCCTCCCCACACCCAAAAAGTGATGCTGGGGTTAATCCCCACACATGGTTCTGCTGCTAGCTGTCCATCCTCGAGCCCCAGGGATGCTCCAGCATGTGGAAAAGCCCCATGCCCCATGGGCATCCCTCCCTCTGAGCCACTAGCACTCACCTTCCTGGCCTCCAGCATGCGGATGAGCTGCATGGAGATCTGGGCGAAGGGAGGACGCTCATAGGGGCGGTCACGCCAGCACTGCCGCATCAGCTCGTACCTGGGGGCGGAGAGTCGGGGGCGGCTCAGGGCGCACAGGAGGAGAGGGGACCGAAAAGCTCTTTGTGGGAGACGGGGGAAGCAGGCAGGAAACTAAAGCCCAGGAAAGGTGTTTGGGGTGTGGGCNTACTGAAAGTTGGTGCGAGCCCTGTGGGGCGGTGGGGTTAGCAGGACATGGGTGCCACCGTCAGCCGGGGCTCTGGAAGAGGCTCTGTCCACTTACACCTCGTCGTCGCAGTTGCGCGGCTTCTCCATGCGGTATCCCTGGGGCAGCTTCTCGTAGAGCTCGGCGCACGTCATCCCGCAGTACGGTGTCCCCCCTACAGCCAGAGACACGCAGGGGCTGAGGAGGTGACAGTCCCTAGGGTGTTCCCCCCGGGGCTCCAGGATAACCAGACCTACAGGGGCCTGAGTGAAGGCAGGGGACAGAGAAGGGCCTTACCCAAGCTGACAATTTCCCAGAGCAGGACACCGAATGACCACCTGAAAGGGGAGGAGCCGAGGCTGTGACAGAGTGCCCAGCTGTGCCCCGCTGATGGGCACAGGGCAAAGCCCAGGATGGGACAGGCAGCCAGAGCTTGGGCTGAGCCAGCGGCTCCCCAGGGAGATGCACCAGCATCAGCTCTTGCCCTTGCAGCACCTGGAGCGATAGCATTGCCTCTCTGACTGCGCCAGAGAGGGGTGGAGGGGCCACAGCCATGCCCCAGCACGGTGCCCCTGCCTGCAGGACTTACACATCGCTCTTGGTGGTATACACGCTGTAATTGAGGGACTCAATGGCCATCCAACGAACTGGCAAACGGCCCTGGGGAGAGAGAGCCACCATCAGGGCTGGGGGGTGCCCCCTGGGTGGAAGAGAGCTGTGATCCAGCCAGTCCCGCTATGGTGGGTTGGTCACACTGATGGTGGGCATCCTGCTCACCACACTGGTGCAGGCCCCATGGAGATGTTTCACTCCTGTCTCACCATTGTCTTCTTCACATAGACCTCTTCCCCTCTGGAGAGGCCAAAGTCAGCAATTTTGGAGGCCAGGTTTTCTCCCACCAGGATGTTTCTTGCTGCCAGGTCCCTGTGAATGAACTGAAAGGGAAGAGCAGTTAGCAGGAGCCACACACTCCCTCCTGCTGGCCCCAGGGACCTCATGCCCCAATGGGGAAGCCCCAGGCCCCAGGGGAAGGGTGCTCTGAGGGGCTTGCTGGGATGTACCTGCTTCTCACTCAGGTACTGCATCCCCTTGGCCACGTCTGAAGCAAACTGGAGGAGCTGCTGAGATGTGAGGGTGGAGGCAGTGCCGTGCTCCTTGGCAAAGGCCGGGTCTGTCTCCAAGACTCGGCTTTTGCGGAGGAAGTCGAGGAGATTTCCATATGGAGCGTACTCAATGGCAATGTACAGGTAGCCTGGGGGGCAGGAGGAGGTTGGGCTACTGGGGCTCTCCCCGGCAAAAAGGAATACACAGCTGGGCAGAGGCTGTGGGGCCGGGAGAGGGTAGAATGGGACAGCCCTCACCCTTGTTCTCACAGGCACCCAGCAAGTTGATGATGTTGGGGTGATGGCCCAGTTTGCACAGCACCTCCAGCTCCCCAGCAAAGTCCCGATGGTCATTCTCTGAAGCAAACTCTGGAAGCAAACAAGGGATGGACACCTCAGCCCTACAACAAGAGCCTTTGCTTCTGTGCAAATGACTCCTGATGCTCCCCAGCACAAGCATGGCCCAGGACACAGCCGCAGCCCTCAGCCCACCCTGCCTGCCTCCCCCAGCACTCACCTTTCAGCATCTTGATGGCCGCATTCATTTTCAGGCCATCCTTTTTGATCATGGCCCTGATTACCTGCCCGAAGTTGCCCTCCCCAATCATGTCCTCAAACTTGATGTCTTCCCACTCCAGGATGGGGTAGCTGAGGGGCTCAGGCTGTGGCTTGGGCCGGCGTGTCAGGGTCAGGGTCCCCGAGTTGAACTGTAGGATGGTCTCCTCCCCCTGGCAGATGGGAGCAGGTGAGGTTAGATGTACCAGGCACCTCTCTGCCCATGTGGCAGTCCCAGCAGGACAGGAGTCATGGGCAAGGGTGGGCTCCGCACCCTCTCCATGTGGAAGTGAGGTCTGGCTGCATCCGGACTGGAGGCTATGGAACGTGACCTGGATCGGGCTGGGATGTGGGGAGCAGGGGACACAGTCCTGGTGGGGCAGGCGGCACTCACCGAGCCAGACTGGTACGTAAAGGTGCGGCGCCGGTGGAAAAAATTCTTCTTGATGAGGAAAAGCGCCAGGAGAGCAAAGAGGATGGTGAAGCAAGTGACGGATACAGAGCCAACAATGGCCAAGAGCAGCTGCTGGTCTGTTCCCGCCTGCTCAGTGCTCTGGCTGCCCAGGCTGGGCGGCACGCTCAGCACTCCTGCCAAAAGGAGGGATGGAGGGTTGTGGTCCATGGTCAAGCCCTGCCTGGCCCGCACTAGTGGCCAAGCACCATGACACTAGCCCTCTCCCAGCACCCAGGCTCCCAGTGAAGATACCATAACCACATCCCAAGCTCCTGGTGACACAGTGACACAGAGGGTAGAGTGTCACAGCCCAGCTCCTGACACTGAATCACTGGTTTCAGGACCTCCAACCAGCTTTGGGTCAAGCCATGATCTCCTATGCTGGCTCTGCTCTGCTCCTCTAGCCCCTCGATTCACATTCCCCTCTGGCCAAGGCAGAGCCACTCTGTAGGTGCCATGCTGTCATCATGCCATGCCTGTCCCTTTAGGATTAGGAGGAACAGGTTTTCTTAAGACACCAAGTATTTTGGTCTTGGGCTGCTGCTTCAGAGCCACTGTCAACCCAATTATTCTCTGCTGACCCAGAATCTGAGGCCAAGCTGCAGCAGAGCTGTGAGCCCCCTGCCTGCTGGGACACCCCTCTCACCATCCCCAAGGGTCTTGGCTTTCACAGGCTGGCTCCATTCCCCTGGGACGTGGGAGTTGGCACGGACACGAAACTGGTAGCTGGTGCTGGCGTTGAGGCCCCCAACGATCTTGGTGGTCTCGTCGCCGCTGTCGGTGTCGATCCACTGGGGTTCACTGGTGCCCCCCAGCTGCTGCAGCTCCACGATGTACTTGTTGATGCCCCCGTTGGGGTACTCGGGCACTTGCCAGGAGAGCCTGACGGCGGTGTCAGACACGGGCTCAGCCGAGAGCAACTGCGGGGAGGAGGGCCCTGGGATAGAGAGGGGAGAGTGTCAGTCCCAGGGTGGGGCTCCTGGTGCTGCAGGGGTTCAGTGCTGCCGTGAGGACTGGACCCTGTGGCAATGGCCACCCAAGCCAGGCCAGCTTTGAGGACCTCCTGGGACCTTTGGCCCCTGCTTGGAGGCAGTGGAGTTGCTCTCCATGTACCACAGTGAAGCAGGACTGTAACCCCAAATGTTTGCAGCCACAGAGAACATCTGAGGTCTAGATGCCTGTGTACTGACTAGCTCTTGTGACATTTTATTTCTTCAGGCCTCCCTCACGCACTGAGTTCCCACCACCCTCTCCTGCTTGCCCACATCCCTAATCCCAAATCCCCAAATCATACAAAGCTCTTACAAGCAGAGAGCAGAGGAAATCTCTCATCCTTCAAGCCTGATGCCTACCAGTTCTCTCAATGTGTACAGGCCAGTGCCAAGCCTCCCCGAAGGCCTCGTGCACGCCTTTCCCCTTGGTTGTCAGAAAGCTTGGTCAGGCTGGTGCTCCACCTCCCCATGGTCTTCCACCTACTTCAGGGGCTCTGTGTGTGTGTGTGCCCATAGGTGGGACTGCAGGGCTCCCCAGGCCCTAGAGACCACCCAGCAAAACTACCTGGCAGCACGGTTAAAGCAAACCAAAGGGAAAACTTTTTTAATGCAGAGAATAATTACATTGAGGAACTTGTTGCTATAGGGTACTGTAAAGGCTGCAAGTATAGACAGGTCTGTCAGGGTTTGGGCAAGGGTACAGAGAACAGATTTGTTTGTGAGCATCACTTGTGATGGCCTGAATGTCATATTCAGCTTAGGATGTTTCTCAGCTGCTTGGTGCTGGAGGCTGCAGGGTCTAGTGAGGAAAGGAGGGCCCATTTTCCCCAAAAAGCTGTTCAAGTTCTATCAGAGATGGGATACAGGAGCAGCCAGACCTGGGGATGGTTGCTGTTATAATTATAACTGATTTATCATTGTAATTCCCTTTTATAGTTCCCTGAGTTCCGCTGGACGCACCTTTGCTGTTGATCATGACCTTATAGGGGTCAGAGGGTGGCCCCAGGCTGGTGCAGTGGTACACCAGCACCTCCAGCCTGTACTCCTTGTTAAACTCCAAGTCTCCGATGCGGGCAGAGAGCACAGAGATGGACGTGATGTTTTTCTCAGAGACCAACCGCCTTGCAGAGTCAAAGAGGTGGACAATGAACCCGTGCGCTGGCTCATGGTTACTTGGCAACTTCCAGTTGACATGAAGCATGTTTTTCTCTTCTACAGACCAGCCTTCAATCACAGGCTTGACTGTGGGCTCTGGAAACAAAAAGGCAGCAAAACCTCACAGCATATCAGCCGTGAGACTTTGCAGGCTCTGTGCTGTGCAGGGTCAGGGTCAGGGTCAGGGTCAGGATGAGGGAGATGGAGGCTCACCAAGGCAGTCGGTCACCATGATGGCTTCGGGCCCTTTTCTGCCCTCCCCACCAGCCCCTGGCCGGCTCAGCTGCACCTTGACAATGTAGGCGGTCACCGGCCGGAGGTTCATGAGGGTGATGTTCTCGCTGTTGTCGACTGTTGGCCAAGAGGACATGTCAAAACCATGTCCATGATCCTCCTCAGCATCACCATGGGGGGCCTGGTGTGGAGACATCTGCCCACCCCAGACTTCATCCTCCCATGCAGGTCCTACCTGTGCCCCTAGCCCTGCAGACACATACCCACAATGGATGACCATGCTGAATTGTCATCCTTGGGCTTGTAGAAGAGCTTGATGGAGGTGATGGGTCCATCACCAGAGAAGTAGTCCACGGGTGACACCACGAGCTGGCGACTCTGCTTGGCCAACAGCCGGGGGGCGCTCAAGGGCACTGGTGGCACTTGGGGGGAAGAAGGGAATGACATTGGTGGGACTCGGAGCAACAAGGAGCAGAGCATGGATATATCTGCCACCTCCTGGCTCCTTCCAGCCTTGTCAGGAAAGTCTTTTATAATCACCCAAACCTGTCAGTTGGCACTGCAGCCCATGATGGGAGGCACCCAGTCCAGCGCAGGGGTGGTATTGCAACACCATGCCGGCAGCCTCCCCCAGCAAGCTTGTCCTGCTCATGCTACTACACTTTGCTCACCTCGGATATTGACCTTGACTTTCCGGCTGTCCTGGCCCCCAGTCGTGGAGACCCGGCACTCCCAGAGCCCTGTGTCCGCCTTCGTCAGGTGCCGCGCCTCGAACTCGCAGGTGATCTGCTTTGGCTCGATGATGGTTTTGATGAGCTGCAGCACAGAGGGTGCTGTCAGCCTCTCCACTCAGCCCCTGGCTTAGCCCCCCTGTCAGTCTGAAGCTGCCCAGCAGCCCCAGGTGCTCCTGAGGGAGCTGGCAACCTGGAGATGGTGGTGGGGCAAGGGCATGGGCCAGTACCTTGAGCACAGTGCCATCAGCCTTGCGCAGCTCCACATGGTCACTGGTGGGCAGTGGGTTGCCAATGGCCACACAGCTGATGATAGGCTCTGAGCCCAGGTTGAACTCCAGCTCTGAGGCCAGTTGGATGATCTGGGGGAACCGGTCTGGTACACAGAAATCAACATTAGGGCTGGCCCTGCTCCTCCCCTGGCACAAGAAAGCCTGGCACCTTTCCTTGGACCCAGACACAGCCAGACTGTGGTGCCAAGGGAAAGGTGATGGATGCTCTGGTCCAGCCCTGATCTCCAGCCCACATTCTGGGCTCAGCAACACTCTCAGCACAGATAACACTGGGATGCCAGACCAGATGTTGCCCTTGCAATGTCTTGGTTTTCACAGACTTGAAGGCTATTTCTGCAGGCAAGGGGCCTTGCTGAACCAGCTGGTGAGACTGATAGCCAATGGTCCTCCCAGTAACCAGTGAGGAAGGAGTCAGAGCCCACTTGAGGGTGGGAGATGGAAACCCGCCTCAGCCCTGTGCCAGTCTCACCTGACTTCTCACAGTGCTGCCCATGCCAGCCTGCGGGGCAGACACAGCCACTGAAGCGGTTACAGCTGCCTCCATTTTGGCAGGTGCACTCCAGGGCACAGTCGGGGCCATAGAATCCTGGGGGACAGGCTGTGGGAAGAGGAGAGCTCGCTGCTACCCCTGGCCATGACACAGGACCACAGAGACAGAGACAGCAGGCAGCTGATGCAGGCAGCAGTACTGCTCAGCCTGTGCCGACCCTCAGAGTGGGAGAGGTTTGCACAGGTACTGCTGGAGAGCAGCCAGGCCCTGGAGGAAGCCCAGGCTGGGTGGGAGAGCTGATGGATACCCACGTCCCTGTACCTTGGTCGCAGCGGGAGCCGCTCCAGCCCGAGGCGCAGGAGCAGCCGTAGGGGTCGAGCAGGCAGAAGCTCAGCCCCCGGCAGCCCTGGGCTCTCTCGCACGTCTCCTGGCAGCTGCGGCCAAACTGGCCTTCGCGGCAGGCTGGAAAAAGAAGCATGGTCTGCCCTCACCCACCATAATCCATGCATTGCTTGTGCACGGCACAGAGCTGGCTCAGGTGCCCCAAGCCCCAGATCACCATTTTGAGGGACATGGGACCTGTGTGGGTGGTCCAGCCCTGGCCCAGAGGGCACTGCGGGTGGGGAGGCGCTGGGGATGAACACAGCGTTTCTAAACCCAGTGCTCAGATCTGGTGGTGGAAGAGAGCCCCCACAGATGCCCTGGGCACAGCACCCAGTGCTGGAACCCACCTCTCTCACAGCGGGTGCCCATGAACCCTGGAGGGCAGATGCATTCACCAACGTGGTCGTGGCAGATGCCGCCGTTCAGACAGTCGGGACAGTCCTTCTCACAGGATGGTCCCCACTTCTTCGCAGGGCAGGCTGCAGAGAGAGCAGAGGGGGCCAGAGTGCCACCTGCGGCAGCGCAGGGTACAGCTGGCTGTCCCCAGCCCCCAGGCAGCCAGGGCCCTGCTCACCTCTCACGATGAGGCGATAGAAGGCACTCCACAGAGGGCTGTCCCCCATGAACGTGGCACTGTAGACACCGTTTTCACTGACACTGACATTCGGGAGGGTCAGGATGACCTGGTCATCCTGCACCTCGCCCCGGTCTGTGGTCTGGTAGTAGGTGCCTGCAAAGGGACAGAGGATGCTCTGTGACCTCCTGTGCCCCCCTGTGCCCCCAGGGCCAGCGCCAGGCACCAGCAGGGAGCAGCTCCAGCCCCGTGCCTGCTCTTGGAACTACTTGCCGTTTCTTTTCCACATAACATCTGTCTCCTTCCTCTTGAGGATCCTGGCAGAGAAGGTGGCTGCCTCGGCAACGTTCACAGATTGTGTGGCCTTCACTGGGAAGAGGTGGGCTGCGGAGGAGAAGGAAGAGGAACAGGTTGCACAGCAGTCACTCCCGAGAGCACTCACACCTGAGGGCAGTGCTGATACCCTCAGAGCAGCCACACCAGGATACACCCTGGCACAGCCCAGCACCCACCTCCTGTTTCTGCTGGAATGTCATGACACATCTCCCTGTCTGCTCCATGTGGGGTCTAGGACCCCCTAAGCCTCTGCAGGGACAAGGCTCCGTTCCTGGCCCCTTCAGCCCCTTCAGGCAGACACCAAGCAATGGGATTTGGCACCCTGCCCTTTGAGCAGCCCACCATCTGCACAGGATGCTGGTGGCAGCAGTCTGGGGAGGTGACATCTGGAACAAGTGTGCATGGTGCATCCTGCTGGCTGCCAGCTGGGGAGGTGTGGAGTGCTGCAGGCAGGGACAGCAGGGCAGATGAGGGAAATTAAGTGTGCAGGAGGCTGCACTCCAGCCCCCAGGACCAGCAGCCCAGTCATGGCTGTTTTCCTGATTCCCCAGGTGCTGCAGCAATGAACTCCTGGAGTATTAATGTGAGTCAGCCAGCCCCCAGCCTGACACAAATGGGGCTATAAATACCTTAAGGCCTGGGAAACCAAGCCCTGGGCGTGCCAGGACAGACACAAAGGAGGACACAGGCTGCTGCTGGCTTTCAGAGCCTGGCAGTACTCCAGCTTGCACACACTAAAAGGAGCCACGCCGGGTTGGAACTAAAAGACATCCAGCCCTGTGTCCTGCCCCTCTGAGGCCAAGGACCAGGAGGAAGCAGCACACGCTGCAGACGCCCAGGGAAGGGCACCACAGGTCACACTTCGCAGTAATTTCCCAGAATCGCCTCCCCACCTATCCCTCTAGCTGGGATCTCTCTTCCATGGACTTTGCACCCCCCCCTGGAGGGCTCACAGATATGGCCCTCGTTCTGTCTCACTCCACCTCACTCCCTGGAACGAGAGCCAACAGTTCCCTGGGGACCCCCAAACACAACGCTTTGCATTTGCACACACTGATTTACCTGTCAGTCCATCACTGCAGCCCTCCCAGACTGCATCTCTCCTGTCTCTGTCACTCCATAGTGCATCCAGCATCTCCTCAGGCAGCTCGGGGACCACAGCCAGCACGGCTGCTTGTTCAGCTCTTTGTACCCACAGTCGGTGACACAGGTCCATGCTGAGACCTCATGCCATACCAGTGGGAACTCCCTCGTGTGACAAGGACTACTCCTATTCCTGCTGTCCCTTCTTTTAGTCAGTTATTTACTCATGCAAAGATCTCTCCTGACACCCCCTGGGTGCAAAGTTTCTCTCAAAGAACCTTTGAAAGAGAGTTTTCCCAGTTTTCTCCAGGAATCCGAGAGGACAGTGTCAGTTTCGTCTTCCACAGCATCCTCACTGCGTCTGCCCCAGAGACTCTCCCACTGCAAACTCAGCTGCCTCTTTCTCAGGGACCACATAACCACAAATTCTGCTCTCTATTACAGTTTCTGCTAATTTGCCTGGTTCTGACCCAAGTTTTCAAGCCTGTAACTCCCTACCCAGAAGCTTTTAGGAAAGTCTGGTGTCCCACGGGCAGCAACACAGCCTTGCTCACCGCATGCCCAGCCTGGCGATGTCACGCTGCTCCATTCTGCTATTTATCGCCTGTCTCCTGCTATCAACACCGGCATTTTTGACACATCCCCCACCAAGTTCTCCCAACTTTTCTATTGTGCACACGGATAAAAAAAAAAAAAAAAAAAAAAATTAATTGTTTTCTGTAGTTGTTTTTCTGGATGTCTTTCTGCTCTGAATAGTGTAAAAGATAGTTTATTGCCAGATTTAAACTCTTCTGAAAGTGCTCCTCAGGATCTCTTTGGTTTGCTTTACTTTGTTTTTTAAGCAATGCTTCCAAAATTTATCAAACTTCCGAAGTTCTTCCCCATGCGTGACCTTTTGGGAGCTGCCAGCTTTCCTCTAACAGCATTCCCCACCCACTGTTTCATTGCCCTGGCCTGCTTTGGTGTGCTCTCAGGCTAAACAGGAGAGATGACACACACCAAGCGCTCCCAGTGGGTTCTGTATCCAGCCCTCCTGCAAATATGTAATTTTTTTGCTTATAAATTCCTTTATTTTTTTAACTTCTCCTCTAAACAGAGCAACGGCAGCTTCTTTGGAACTGGTGAAAGAGACACCCTTTTGGCAGTTGTAATTTCCATGGGGGCTTGAACCCAGGCACTGACCAGCTCCTCCACAGCATTATTTTGGCCTGGCTAAGCGGACCCAGGAGTGGGGGCTGGCTGAGAACACCCCACCATGGGAAACACTGTCCCAAGGGTGGAGCCTCAGAGTCACCACCTCCACCCATGATTTATAAACAAGGACACCTGAGGGTATAGAAACCTCTCTGCTACTCACCCCCTGCTGCTGGTCATGCCTCCCACACTATCTCCATTCGCCTCTGCTCCGTTCCCTCTGTGCCGCCCTGCTTGCTCAGACCATCCAGCTCCATTTCCAATAGGACCATTGCCATTTTTCAGCTTGAGCCTCTTTATAAGGACACAGGCTGAGTCCTGCTCCCTGGGGGATGCTTGGGCCCCACCAGCAGCCTCTGTGTCCCAGCTTGGAGACACCCCAGCTTCTTGCTGAAGCTGTGTCTTAACACAGGCAGGGAAACTCGTATCCCCTCCTCTTATTCTCAGCAGAAGGTCAACTGTTTTAGCCAGACTTTCTAAAAAGGAGCTAGAAAGCATCCAGAGGCAAACATCACAGAAAATTTCAGTCCTAATAGTTTTGCAAAGTCTCAAGCAGAGGGAAAGGGAGGGGAGGTCGGAGGGGCAGTGTGGGACAGTGCTGCCCCAGGTGGTGATCTTGCTGCTGGTCAGCCCAGGGAGGCCCTTTCGATTTTTATGGCCCAAAATAGGAGTGGGAGACGAGCCCAGTACTGCTCTTGGCTACAGTGCAGCCTGGCAGTGCCTCCCAGCAAGCCCCATTGCCAGAGTGGCAACGTGCTGCCCTGGGATGGTGTTTGTCCAGCACCTGGGGAGATTGCCAAAGATCTGCCCCAGCACTACCTCCACCCCTTGAGCCTGTGGTGGGGGCATGGGCTGGCACAGCTCTGAAGGGCTGCCCCCTGCTCTGGTTAATGATTTCCAGACCCCACAACCTCCTCCAAGGGCATTCAACTTCGTCTTGGACCTTGCCCTTCTCCCAGGCACCATTACAAATCCAGATGGCTCTTCCATGGGGCTCAGCCATGCTCCTCCAGCTGAACATCCCTTCCATCTCCCTTCCATCTCCACCTCACCCGTGCTGGTGGACCCCAAACCTAGCCTATGGGTCACCATTGTCTCCCCACCACCCCAGCTGGTGCTGGGATTGTGAAGCACAGGGTGGGCAGGTCCCCCCTGCACCCGGCTGGCAGGCAGGGGCCTCCTGCTGCCCCCAAAAGCCACTCACCGTTGTGGCTGTTGTGCACATAGACCACCTGGGCCTGCTCGGTCGGGGTGCGCCCCAGGCAGTAGAGGATCCCCACCAGGTCGGCCTTGGAGAAGCCCCTGGCCTGGACTTGGTTGCTGCGGTTGCGGTAGTTTTGGAAGCCCATTTTGGGGTGCGTCATCACGATCTTGTTCTCCCGCTCGATCTGCAGGTAGCTCACATCGCGCTCCCCCACGACGCAGGAGAGGAAGAAGTCGGAGTGGGACAAGCTCTGCACGTTGGCGATCAGGGTGATGTCCAGGATGGCCCCTGGCGTGGGGGAGCACAAGGGTGTGTCACAGCTGGGCAAGAGCATGGCCACACCAGCCCTGCCTCAGGGCTAGACCCTGTCACCCAGATGTCTCCCCCTTTCCCGGACATTTTCGCCACCCCCAGCCCAGAAGGCACAGCCAGGGCAAAGCGAGGTGCGTTGCAGCCCCTTTGGGATGACACAATAGGCATTTCTGCTCTCTTTTTGGTGACCCCAGCGGGATCAGCTCCCCAACACGAGCCAAGCATGCATCAGACCGGGGGTCTTGGGGTGCCTCTCTTCCCATGTCGGGGAGAGGTAGCCAGGAGCCTCTGAGGGCTCCAAATGGCTGATCGCAAAGGGATATTTCCTCCCTCCCAACCCTGCTCCGATGGCGCCACTGAGCTTCCACAGCTGCCTCCTCCCACCAAGCCACCCTGAGGCAGGGGCTGCTCACTAGGGGCAGATGAAAAGGGGCGATTTACCTGTCAGATGTGGGAAGAGAAGTAGAAGATAAACCTGGAGTCCCATGTCCTTGGAGCTTGTTCCGAATCTGGCAGAGGTCAGAAAATCCCCAGCATTTCCTGGCTACGGGGATCAGAGCTGGAGGCTGTCGCTGCCTAGGAGCTCCATGTGAGCGGCAGCTCAGGACCCCTGCTCCCTGCCCGTGCCCCCCATCTCTTCTCCATGCTGCTGCTTGACTGCCAGGGCAGCTGGGATCACCTCCTCTGGTGCATAGCCTGGGCACAGACAGAGATGCCTCCGTTCCTGCTGGCTCAGTAGCCAGCCAGCTGCTCAGGAGCAGCGCTTGCTGGCCAAGGGGCCACTGACGTCCCCTGCTTGGTGGCAGCTCTTCCAGGGAAAGGCACCTACCCACACCTCCAGGGTTAGGGCTACATGCTCAGGGTTCCCTGAGCCATGCTGAGCCCCTAGCCCAGGCAGGAGGTGTCCTCACCCTGCTTTTTGTCCAAGGTTCAGAGTGCCTCATGCCCCAGCCCGCCCGGCTGGTGGCATCCCCATCCCCTCGGTGCAGCCCTGTGGCTGATGGCTGTGGGAAGGGCTCTCTGGAGCAGGGAAAGGAAAGGGGCCAAGGGGCCGTGGCTGGCGGCAGCGGTCGAGCCAAATCCTGTTTCCCATGCGGCGTTTCCTGCTCTCCACCCATTGTTTGGAGACGGCCCTGACTCCAGGAGCCGTCGGGAGCAGCCCTGCACAGGCTGTCCCCCGGGGAGCGGCGTGCGGCGAGGCTGAGGCTGTGCACACCTCGCGACACCTCAGCCTCCCACCGCCGCGAGCCGGGGTGCGAGGCAGGGCCCACCTGGGCTCCATGCTGTGCCAGGCCTGACTCATCCTGCCCACTGTGGGGACACTGTCCGGGTTGAAGGGGGCTGAGTGGGAGCACAGGCAGGGCGGCAACGAGCTGCCCAGCCCACATGGGAGGGCAGCCACTGCCTGGGGAGAAAACCCTCCGTGTTGTGGTAAGCATATCGGGGGGGAAGTGGAAGCAGGAGAAAGCCTGGCTTTCCCTGAGCACTTTCCCATGTCCAGTGCTGGTTTGGGCATGGCACGGCATGGCCTTGCTACAGTCCAGCCCCAGAGGGTCTCACACCCAGCATTCCAGGGAGGCTGTGCCAGCCACCAGCAGGCTCCAAGCTCTTCGCCTGGCAAACAAAAAACGTTCCCCAGGAACTCACCATAAGTTTCAAGCATCAAACCTCACACTGCCTCACAAATCAAACTGTTCCCATGTGAAAGCCAGGGCTGCCACGGAGTGAGTCTCATGTTTTGATGTGTCCTGAGCCCATGCTGTATCCGGCCAAAAATCTAAAGCACACATGGAGAGGAAAAGGAAATCCATTCATCGCTTCCGACTATTTACAGAGTGCTCTGGGGCCGCGCGGTGCCCATGGCACACTGAGGGAGGGATGGCAGTGAGCAGGGGCTCCCACAGTGCAGCTGCTCGGCCACCCCACAGTAGGAGGGGTAGAGAGGATCTGAAAAAGGTGGACACTAGATGCAGCTGTCTCCATTTGCCTGGAAAACAAAGCTGGCTGTAGAGGCCAGTCAGGCTCAGAACTGTAAGTGCTGTCGTGTGCTTACATGTGCAACTCGTTCTGTGCTCCCCTGGCAGCTGTGGGGGAGAGCATCACACAGAGCCTGAGTTACAGTGCACCCCGAAATGTTCTCTTTCAGGAGGATCCGTTTGGGGATGGGATTGTTTACAGAATTTTTGCAGAATGGGAGCCATATGGAGTTAATCTCTGCACCAGGCCATACCCAGGAGATCTCAGGGATCCATTGACGAATCTGACTCAACATGATTTGTTCGCTTTTTTTGTAGAAGCACCTGGATAAGAGCTGTGCTGTCTATCTGTGCAGATTCCTTCGGCTGGAGGTAGGGTAGAAAACCTTTCTGGGGAGTTTTGTGGGGATGCCCAACCAGGACCTCACAGCTCCAGTTTAAGCTTATCTATCTCCAGAGGAGGCACCAAAGAGATAGGTACAGCTGAGCACAGCTGAAGCAGCTCCCAACACTTGCTCAACATGGAAACCTCCAGTTGCCCAATCCACAGGACACTCCAAGCACCTGAATATCTGCTGATTTCATGGACCTCAGCTTTTTTGCTGAATCACAACAGACTAAAAAAACCAAACAGACGGACAAAAATACCACTTTTTGTTATCACTTGCACATTCTAATGCACGGCACCACATACCAGAAACCATAATGCACAGATACATTTCCTGATAGGAAATGCAAACACCCTGCAGATCTATCAACGGACTGGGCTGCCTCAGCAACATTTTCTGGCCCCGCTTCTCTGGATGCTTGTTTTGTTTTACATGCTCAGTGGGTCCTGGGGAGGCCCCGCAAGGCTGGGCTAAGGGCTGCTCCCACCAGGCATAGGAACATCCTGGAAGTGAGGTGGTTGAGCATCCCCGGCCTTCCTGGGCAGCAGGAGCTACCTGGCTGCGTTGGCATCCAGCACATGCCCACAGGATGAAGGACAGGCTGCTGGGAAGCCCTTTCCCTGCGGAAAGGGTGGGACGTGCAGCTGTGGAGGAGCCCTTTGGCAGCTGGGGGAAGGGGGGCTGTACTGTCCCAGTTGCCGACAGCTCCAAAGTGCTCTTGCTGGCAATCGGCTTCCTGTCGTTGAGCAGGCGTGGGACCAGGGAATGGGGAGCAAGGAAGAGAGCTTGTGGCTCCCTCTTGCTGCAGAGGCAGAGCCAGGAGCAGGATCCCTGCCTGGCCTGTGGCTCTGCCAGCCTTGCCCACTCACCCACCCCATCACCCGTGGGCAAAGGAGCAGATCTGGTGTGCCAAAAACACTCACGACATGCTGCTTCGAGATGACTACTCAGACTTCCACTGACTCCACGGCAGCGCTGGCAGGGAGCACTACTGATAAGTGGCAGGTCTGCATGGGGAGTGCCCAAGGTGGTGGGGCACTGCCATCCTCAGGGACCCTCACAGACAGCTGCTGCTGCTGGGCCCAGAGACCTGCTAGTTTGCTGCCTGCTTTAAATACCTTGCTGCTGGAATCCCAGCAAGACTTTTATTTTCCTGTTGGACACTTTCCTGCTGCCTCAGCCCCAGCTTCCCTGGCCGGGGCTGGCTGTGTGCCCCTGCCCCAGGTGCGCAGACCAACACCTGGACCAGGCTCTCCTCCAGCGCGGCGTCTCAGGGCAGATGCCACAGGGTGCCCCCTCCTCCTCCTCCTCTTCTGGAGGTCCCAGCACCTTCCAGTGTCCTGCTGCCACTCCGGCAGCCCCCACGGCACCCCACAGTGCAGCAGGCAGGTGCTGGCTGTCCCCTGGTCACCGATCACGGGGCGGCCACACGGGCGGGAGGTGACGGGGCGCGGCTGTTAATGTGTAACTGGCACCGCCACCTTTCACCAGCCCGGCAGGAGCGGGGCCGGGGCGGCGGCCAGGCTGGATCCCGGCGCTGCCGTCCGCGGGGCCGGCGTGTGGGGACTCGGTGGGGGCCCGGAGCCGTAAGGCCGCGGCCACACCTCGCCCGGCACGGCCGGCTCTGCCGGCTTCCCAGCTTTCCCCGAGACTTGTTTTTCTGGCCGGAAGTTTCCTGGAGCCAAATGGCTCCTACCTGCCTGCTCTGCTGGGTCTGCAGCCTCCTCTGCGCCTGGTCAGCAGTGACGGGACAGCCCTGCAGCCTGGACCACAAGGTAGGGGGGCCGTGGGGGCTGCGGTGTGGGCAGCAGCTGGAGGTGGGCAGGGGTCCCCCGCTCCTGGTCCTGCCAGCACAGCTGGGGTGCCCACGGGGCAGCAGGGCCGGGCAAGCAGCTCCTGCTCTGCACGGCCTAAAAGGAGATGAGCGGTGAAAACCCATGGGAGCCAGCAGAGTTAACTGGGAGATGAGCTGTGCCTCTGGTCACCAGCCACAGGGGTGGTTCACCCATACCCAAAGCCTGGCTGTCCTGCTCCCAGCCCTGCAACCCCCCTGCTCCCAGCCTTGGGCTGAACACGTCATCTTGTCCAGCCTGTTCACCAGAGCATGGCCTGGCAAAGCACTGTCTGATCCATGGCATTTCTGACTGTGAGGGTCTCTTGGCTGCAGCTGTAACACAGCTCCCCGCAAGGGGTGCATGGCAAGTGGTCATGAGACACATCCCTGAGGAGCTCCCAGCCCCTCACCTGCGTTCCCCAGTGCCTGGTGATGCAGTGACTGGAGCCAGGGTGATGGCAAGGATGGGGCCAGGGTCCCTGAGCACCCAGCAAGGAGCAGGAAACACAGCTAACCCACTGGGACAAGTGGATTAGTCACTGCAGCCAGCAGCTTGGCTGCATCAGGCAGGAGCTGAGAGAATGAAGGAAAAGTGGCTGTCATGGGCCACTGACCTTTCCACTGAGCTGTCAGTTATTCCACCCAAAGGTTTGCACTGTTTTCCAAAGCCTCCCTGAGCCCAGCTGTGTTTGAGCTGGAGACAGGATCGATGTGGTGCCCCTGTCCTTGGCCCCATTATAACCCAGTCCTCAGCATCCCAGGTTTTTGAGGGCATATCTGTTCCTCTACCAAGCAGGAACAGCAGGGTCTGATAGGAGATTTAGGTGGACAGGAGGATGAAAGAAGAGGTGAAAGAAATGGAAAGCCTGGCTAGCTGGAATGTAGCCAGACACAGAAAGCCAGGACTATGGACCACAGTAAACTTACAGCACAGTATCTCTGCTTGCAAGGCCTAAACACAGCACCGAGCAGGAGCTCGTGCCTGCCCAAGCAAACTTAAATTGCTGACCCGCTCTCTGGCAGCTTCAGTTGGGACATGTGACCCCCTCTCACTTAAAGCCCAGGCAGGAGTAACCCATGCTGGGGACTGCTTCCCAAAACTAGCTTGAGTTGGGGCAAGGCTCAGGCTGCTCTCCTCCAGTGCAGGTTTTACTGGTAAAAAAAAATAAAATCCATCCATGTGGATTGACTGATACTTCCATCCTGCACTGCTGGTCTTTTGGGACAGTGAGTGGTCCTTGGTCTGTTTTGTTTCCTAATACTGACACAGCCAGCCAGCAGTAAGCTACAGCTACTCACCGTGTATCCTCAGGAACATGAGGCAGATGGTAGCATAGGTACACTGTCCTGCACAGGCCCCATGGAGTTGCTACTGACACGGGTGCCTGGTACAGGTGCCTATAGCTCTGCAGCCCAGTCAGCTTCCTGCCTGCCCTTGCAACAGGCAGGGCTCGCCTGCTTCCCCGCTCCAGCTGGGAGGATGCCCTTGTGTCACACAAGAGCTCCCAGGGGGCTGGAGGTGGGGGTCCAGGGGAGGAAAAGGAAGGCCCTCTGCAAACTGACCCTGTATGACAACTGCCCTGTAAGGAAGGACAGGGGGGTGACAACCTGCTGCCTTCGCACCCACCTCATCTGTTTGGGTTTTTCCTCCAGCCCTGCATGCTCCTCCTTTACTGTTTCAGTCAGCTGCTCTCAGTCCTGGGCTGTCCTGTTCATCTTTCTCCATTTATCCAGGCCCACACCAATCTGGCAGCTCTTGTGTTTTTTTAAACTTGTGTGTGTGTTTGCTTTTTTTAAACTCTGCAAGGGTAATTAAGACATTTGAACCCTTGGGGAGTCTCTCTGTAGAGACACTCCCTATCATGGATAGCCCATCTCAGACAGTAGCTCTTTTCCCAGGGATGGGCCGACTGCAGTGGCAAGAGCCTTCAGCATGCTCCAAGTTCCCTTCCAAGAAACATCACCAGTTTGGACCTCTCCTTCAACTCCTTGGTCATGCCCCATCACAGGACTCTCTTGAAGCATTTCCCTTCCCTGCACTCTCTCAACCTCTCCAGCAATGCCAAGCTCACACTGAGCCCAGCCGTCTTCTCCAACCTTGGGACACTGCGTCTGCTGGACCTGAGCAGCTGTGGCATCACCTACATCCACATGGACACTTTCAAGGGCCTAGGAAACTTGCACACGCTGCTTCTAAGGAACAACAGCTTGCAAGAGCTTGATGTCCCTTTCCTTTTGCCACTGAAGGCTCTTTTCCACCTGGACCTGCAGCACAATGCGCTGGTCTCCGTGGACACTTGGAGCCTGCAGCTGATGGAGACAGTCCCGCAGGTCCGTCTGGAAGGGAACCCCTGGGTCTGCGACTGCAGCGTGCACCCTCTGCAGCAGTGGCTGCAGCGCAGGCCAGGTGAGCAGAGGGGATGGGTGGCAGGGGAGGTGTTGGGCAGGGGGCACCCCCAGTGTAGGAGTCTTGCTTGATCTATTTGCTCCAACCCCTGGGCAAGCTCTGAGATGGCTCTCTGTCCTACCCTGTCAAGGGACAGCAAACCAAAAGGTGATGTGTCTGTTCCTTGCTTGCAGTTACACAGGATACCAAGGATTTCTAAGAGTGCCGGCAGGATAATTTGGCCACTCTTCTGGGAAATGGGCTGCATGTACACTTTGGCCTCTAAATCCATCTTTATGTGTCTTTGTGGAGTGACCACATTTTCACTGCTGGGGGCTCAGTAGCTCCTTCTCTGGGGCCAGGCCAGGCTCCAACCATCTGAGCTCAGCTCTCAGTAAGAGCAGTGGGGTTTCTATGGGTATCCGTGAATTTGTCTGTATCCAGTTAAAAGGAGCCTCCTAATCAGACTCACATGCAATTCCTTGGTCAGGGAATTTTCCCTTTGGCTGTTCCCTACAATATGCTGAGGGCCAGCGAGGCTGTAAGGCAGAGCAGGGAGCACCTTGTAATGCATCCCATCAACCCAGAAGCAAGCGGGGATCGTCTTCCCAAAACTGGAGAGGGGATGGGCGCAGACCCCCATCCCACCTTAGCCTGTTTGTCTCCCAGCTGTGCAGGTGACCTGCATGTGGCCCCCAGGGCTGAGGGGCCAGGAGATCGCAGCTCTGGATTCTCAGGACCTGGGCTGCCAGATTAAGCAGCGGTTTGCTCGTGGGCTCAGCACGGCACAGCAGATCACAGTGACCGAGAACAACAGTAAGTTGTGCAGATTCAGAGGCATCCATAAGGTCTAGCACATTCCTGTCCTCCATCATACTGGAAAGGGCCGCAGGTGGAGACCCCCTGCTCTGTCCCACGGTCCCAGAGGCTCACGCTGCTGGGCCACACTGGTGCAGTGGCTTGGTGGGAGGGGGCCAACACCTGGAGGTGTTTGCTGGCTTCTGACAGGAAAGTTAACAGGTGCCTCGAAGCCACATGGAGCACAGACTCCACAGTTACGGGCAGCAGTACCAGCCAGCTGTCAGGCAGTTTTGCCCCCAGTGTTCACACCCCCTTGGTAGCTGGCTCTTGGTGAAGAGCATTTGTGCTGCTCATAAGGAAAGTGATCTGGTGCTGGCTGCATGCTGCAGCCAGGCAAAGGGCTGGAGGATGGGGAGCACTGGGTGTGTCACAGGCTGACCATGTGCCTTTCCTGTGCCACAGCCACTGCACTGCCTGCTGGGAAGGGGGGAAGGAGCTGGCCGTACCTGGTGGGATTCCTAGTGACAGCGATCGGCATCTCCATCCTGATCGCGCTGGCTGCCAAGTGCAAGCTCATCCGCAAGAACTTGGCCAGCTACCGCCACCGGCCGCTGCCCGAAATCAGCTCCATCGGAGGCAGCCCCATTGAGGATAGCAGCAGCTGGGACAGGGGCTCCATACCTGATGCTGCCGACCTGCAAGCTGAGGATGATGATGGCTTTATCGAGGACAACTACATCCAGCCCAGCGAGCAGCTGCCAGCAAAAGAGGAGCGGGAGTTGCATCGCTCCATCCGAGCTTAGAAGAACTCAGCCACCACTGCTGTGGCCTCTTGCTGTCTCCCTAGCTCCACCCCCTTCCCACCTGTCCTCAGCTTTAGGCCCCACATGTTTGGGGCAGGAGGAAAGGAGCAGAGAGCAGGGAAGAGAGGGATGGGCTGGGAATGGTGATGGAGGCTGAAGGCAGCTGGTCCCAGAGTGTCCCAGCATGACACCAGTAAGCTGCACTGTCACAGGGATGCCAAAGCTGTGGCGTTCCCGGCCTTGCTCGGATGCTGAGGATGAAGGAGGTGATGCCTATCGCGCCCGGGAAGCCCGGTGCAGTGGGAAGAGGAGCCCGTCCTGGTGCTGCCTACGGGGTCTTGGGCTGCCCTATTGAGCCAGACCCAGCCCTGCTCTGTCCCTCAATGCGTGGTCACTCTGAGGTGTGATTAAAGCATGATTTAGCCCTGCCTCTGCCTGCAGTGGTTTGTTGGGACTCTCCCAGTGGCAGTGCTGGGAGGAGACCCCTAGCCCCACAGCTGGGGTGTGGCATTTTTTGCATGTCCTTTCAAGGACCATCAATGCATTCCTCTAACTGTGGCGGTGAGAGACTGTGTCTGTGGCACAATGAGTGCTCTTATCCAAACAAATATTTCACCTGCTGTGGTGCAGGCAGTCCTTGTGCATCATCATGAGTTTTCTGTGCATGTCTCTTCAGCGTTGAGTCCCACCACGGCCCTTCTTTTTTTCTCTCTTCCCTCTCCAGGAAGACAAGCTAAAAGACACTTACCTTTCCCTTGTCACCTCTGCAGATGTGAGCAAACTCATCAGTGGTGCCAGTTGCAGTGCCAGGCATGTCCACTGGGACGAGACGACCCTCTCCCCCAGCTCCCATTACAGAGTCCCACGTGTCTCTTTAACTGTGGAGTTGTACGAACGCGATAATTTTTACATTCCTGTCATCTTTGTGGTACGATGACCAGCACATGAGACACAGGTAACTGCAAGTTATTTCTGCTGGAAATGGGTTACACTGGAGTTAAGAGCAGGAAGCAGCAGTGGCATTCACCTTTAGTAAGTGATTCATAAGGCTGGTACCAGCCAGTTGGGAAGATTTCCCAGGGCACAGCCCAGTCATTACCATCCCTGATAGCTTGGGAGTCTCTTCATCATACTCCAGAGCATGAGATATCACCACAGGACAGCATTTCTCAAAGCTCTGCCACGCAGCTAATTCTCCCACCTCCTTCAAATCTCTATTTCACTGCTAACTGCCTTTCTCCACTCATTAAAACATTTACAGTGTATAAAAAAAGTAAACAATACACCTCAGAGAATGTAAACCAAAGGCAACAAATGGGTCAGGCATTGGATGGGCAATACAGGCCAGAGAGCAAATGTACCACTTGAAGCCATGAGCAGGAGGAAAACCTACTGGCTTCTTACAGTTGTCAGCAAGCTTTTGCTCTTAAATGCCATATTTCTAAACTGAGCTTTACTTTTTTGGTTACTGTCTCATCTTTTGCCTTCTGGGCTCATCAGCTACCCATGAAAATACACTATATACTGTAATTTTTGGAAATTTCTAATGTCTTTTGGGTAGGAGATTTAAATCTGAAGGCTGGGAAAATGCATTTCAGTTATCTTTTGAAGAGTATTTTCTGGGCTTTTCAACATGCTTTTAAATCACACGAATTCATGCTAGATGCAGTTTTTTCTTTTTAGTCTTGGTGATGTCTTAAAAGAAATTAAAAATACAAGTGCCCAGGCTTATTTGTCCAGGATCTCACTCACCAGTCCCTCAGCACTTAGTGGTTGGATGGCTTGTCTACTTTGACCCTGCTGATAGGCCCACCCATTTATTTTTTAAGCAAGCAGACATGGCAGGTTTTCTTTTGTGTGTGCATGTGTGTATGTCTGTTTTTCTGCCTGCTCTCTCAGGCGGCTGCAATGCGAGTGGGCAGAAACCTGACAACTCATGTTTGGAGGGGGAAATACATCTGACGTGCAGAGCTGGGAATACAAGGGGTCAGAGCAGAAAAGGAGGATCCTTCTCCAGGGGTCCACCCAGGAAGCTGCCGTGTGGGCCTGGCTGAGGCTGGCCGGGACCAGGAGCAGGTATGCGGGCAGACTGGTTCCAGGCTCGTGTCAGGCAGCAGCTGCTGCTGCGAGGCTCAGCCCTGCCACAGGCTGAAACAGCTTCTCTGTAAACAAACCAGCCAGCACTGACATAGTCAGGAGCTTTGTGTGCCCCATGTGACCATCTTCCAGGGGCACGGCCAGGTCTCAGGTTCGCAGAGCAGTGGTAAGGGGATCTGGATATGTTGGGGTTCTTAAGCAGAGGGAGATTAACATGCAGCTGGAGGTGCGAGTTGTGTATCAGGAAAGAAGTACATGCGTTTTTGGGGCTGTGGTGGCATTGCCACACTAAGTGGTGATCTGAAACCACACCCATATGAGAGATCCTGGGCTGTCGTGATTACTCTGCAAAGCCCTGACACCTCCTGCTCTGCAGAGAAGCCTGCACTCAAGTATCAGCCTTCAACACAATCAGCTTCTCTAACACTTTATTATGTATTTCCACACACAACACAGGAACCAAGAAACAAACCAGCACCTGTGCTGCAGGAGAGAGTCAGTGATTGGGCAGCACATGCTGTCCCTCTGGGCAGCTGGACACCCAACCACCATCTTCAGGCACAGCCTGTTCTCAGCCATTATCTCCTTGGGTTGCTGTCATGGCCCACAGTCAATCACCCTTTTCTGGGTGATTCACAGGCACTTGGGGCACATTTTGAAGGGGCTGTGGAGGGGACAGGATTCACACTGACATGCAGGCAGCGTGGAGCTGCGAGCTGGGCACAGTCAGGCCTCTTCACAGAAATGCCCAGATGAGCAAAACAGCTGGTGTGCAGGCAGCTGTGGCCCGTCAGCACGTGCAGGCTGGGGGAGCTGGCAGTCACTGCTGGAGCACTGGTGCTGGCAGAGGGGGTGCAGCCTGGCATAACTGCACATGCACTGACACAGACACAGAGCAGCAGCAATGGTGATGGTGCAAAACCATTCAGCTCTGGCCTATCCCCTCCTGTGTAGGCACAGGGGTCCCTGGTGGGCCTTGGGCCAAACAGCCCAGAGGGGAAGAACAGCTCAGCTTTGACGAGATTTAGCACTGGAGGATCTCAGCTCACCACCACTTTCTGACCTCTTGGGCAGATTAAGGGAGGAGATGCAGAGAGAAGAGGAAACAGCAGTTTAATAAAATCTACAGATGATGTGAAAGTAGCAGAGGAAAATTTAGAAATAACAGAGATACAGAGAGCAAAGTCCAAATTATGTATCTGTACATTGGGGGAAACAATCCAAGGCTTCAGGCAAAGGAAAGTCAGCAGGAGCAGGGCAAGAGCAGGTGAATACAGATGTGGTCTCATGAGATCTCACTGCATTGGGGATGGTTGGTCTGGAGCTGTGAAGGGATGAAGCCCTCACTGTCCAGCATATACCTGGGATGGTGAACTCTGACACTGCCTCCAGATGTAACACAGACGGTGATTTGTGCTGTTAGCAAGGGAATTAGCTACCATCCTCTTCCAAATTAATTTGCTACCAGGCTCCAAAAAATAACAGCTCAGTCTTGTTCCATTGTAAAGGAAACTTGGCAAATAATGAGCAAAACCAGTATCTGGGGCAGAGCAGCTCAGGTGAGGGAGAAATGGGAGCAGACAGGAAGATGAAGAATCACAGAATAGTCTGAGCTGGAAGGGGCCCAGAAGGAACACAGAGTCCAGCTGTTAAGGGAATGGCCCACATAGGGCTCAAACCCATGACCTTGGTGTTAGCACCATGCTCTGACCAACTGGGCTGTGAGGAAGAGAAGGTCGTGCATGAGCATCTTCAGCAGGAGGTTGGGATCTATGTCTATGGAAAGGGCAGTGAAAGGGTAATGGGTCTATGAAGGAAATGAGAGTTTTGACTGGTAAATTAGCCTTAAGTCACAGGAAAATTTCCTGGGGTAAATTGTTAGTCTGCCTCTGGGAGAGACACCTTGTGATAAAACAAGACACCTTGTAGAGATAAAACACCAAAAAAGCTCCAGGTAAGGTCCAAGTGACAGTAGAAGAACTTTTCTGCCCTGCAGCAGCTGCAGCACTTGGGAGACAGAAACAGCATGGGAACAAGCAGGGACTGGGATGAGCTGCAGGGCTCCTGGCAGCAGAGGTGCCTCTGCCTGGGAAACTCCTGTGGGAGGGCACAGCACTCCCAGCTTGCACAGCTTTTGCAGAGAGCAGCCCCAGCCCCAGGATTCGGGCATCCCATCACCATCCCCCAGCAACTGCACCGTGCTGTTTGTGGCTCACGTAGCTGGAGCACCCTGGCATGATAACAGAGCCCCAACACTCAGTCCAGCACAGATAACCCATCAGGGCCTTGACACCAGCACCCCTTGATCACTCCTTCGATAAACCACAGGTGGTGATGGGCTGCAGAAATGTAATGCTGGAACAGATCCTGGCATTGCAAACACAAACAGCATTTCATGTGAGGTCCAGCCATGCTGTGGCTCTGGCACACACAATCCCATGCAAATCCCACACTCCCACAGACACACAGGTGATTTCTTGTGAGCAGCCCCTGCAGCCATACCTCCCACCAGGCTCCCTCATGCTTGCTGACACACAGAATATTTCCTGCCATTCATCAGCTGCTAGAGGCTCTACTTCACTCAGGAGTTGGAAGCTCTACACAGAGCACAGGTTGGTTTTACACTACCCACAGTCACAGCTTCTCCTTCCAGGAGAATGTGTGACACAGTTCCAGGAACTGCAGGAACCAAGCAAGTACTGGGGTCCCCAGGGGTACAGGACAGGCTCACCTTCACTCTGTAACATGGGTCACAGCCAGGCAGGCAGCAGCTGCCACAGGAGGCTTTGTGGAGATAAAATGCCAGCCAGGTCAAACCCCATCCAGGCACCCCGAGTCTCTGCTGTGCCACCAGCCTGGGGCAAAGCAAATGCCAGTCATCTCCATCAGAAACACAGGGCACACCGCAGCTCTCGCCCTTCCTTGGGGAAAGGCCATCACTGACAGGTTATATCCACTGAGGCTCACGCAGAGGTGTCCTGGGTCAGATGAGGTTGGCCATGCTGGAGGTGGGAGGAAGCCGCCTGTTCCCAGCGAGGCGGCCAGAGATGGTGAAGACGCGGATCTCGCCGGTCTCCAGGCTCCGAGGAGCCGCCCGGCAGCAGGAGGTGAAGAGCAAGTATAGCAGCAGGCAGAGGAGGATGGCACTGCCAGCAGTCAGGAGGATGACCCCGCTGGTGAACATGCTGGCCAGTGGCCGTGCGGGGCTGAGCTGCATGGTGGTGGTGGAGAGGATGGTGAGCACCACCCCGCAGACCAGCAGCACCAGGGCGCTCAGCAGCAGCACCAGGCAGTCCGAGAAGCCCCCGCTCTTCAGGAGCTCGATCTGATCCCGGCTGCGGATGCAGTTCATGTCCTGGATTGCAGAGCTCAGCAGCTGCTTCAGCAGCACGAGCAGGGCCAGGAGGCAGAGTGTGGTGCCCACGGCGAGCCGCCACTCTCCAGACCGGCTGCTAGTGCTGTACAGCAGGATGATGCCCCCAATCCCGCAGGCCAGGATCAGCACCACGGCCATCCCATAGCACAGGATGGACTTTTTGGGGTCCTGGAACCACCAGAGCTCCACATGCTCTTCCAAGATATTCCTCTGGATGTGGTCCGCATCAGCAGGGGTGCGGGGGCTGCTCAGCTCTGCCAGCTCTGGCATGGTGGGCAGCTGGGTGAGGAGGGCACAGTGGCGGCACAGATGAATTTACACCCTTACAGCAAATGGAGGGTCAAGGCAGCACGATGGTGAAGGCAGCTGCATTTCTCCAGCAGTGGTGTCTCTGTCTCATTGTTTGGATCCTGATGGAGTTTCCTTCCGCAGTGGTGCCACCTGTCGAGCTATGGTCCGTGTGCTGGGGTTGAGCTCACCACCCACGCTGGGCTGTGAAGCATGATGGAGCGTTCCCAGAGCAGCACCATAGGGGAACAACCAGGGCTGTGTCCTTCCTTTCCTGTGTCTTTCATCTGAAAGAGTCAAGAAGAGAAGATATCATTAAAGAGACCCTGCTCCCCTGTGCCAAATAATCCCCTGCAGAACCTGGGGCCTTGGTTGCTCCAGGCTGGCCTGCAGACCCTACTGCTACTACCTTCCCTCACAAAAGCCCGCGTGCTAGAGAACAGATCAGCCACTCATCTTCCCAGGAGACCTCCACGGGCTGTGGGGAACCGCAGCCTGCCCCAAGGGTGAGTCTCCTGCTTCCCCAGCGCTGTGTGCCCCGCTCAGAGGCTGCTGGCACATTGCTGCCCAGAGGACTCTGCCTGCAGCTGGTGCTGGCAGCAGGGCAGGGACAGAGCAGAGGCAGGTCCCTCCTGGGATAAAGCCCCATTCACAGCTCCAGCTTCACATGCTCCCTCATCAGCATCAGCCTCTTGTCACCAACTGGCTCTGCTGCCCAGAACGGGAGGTGGGGGTCAGGACCAGGGTTTAACCCTTCCACTCCAGTGGCTGGAAGAGTGAGAGCTTCCACAGTTGCATGTTCTCAGCCCTGTCCCTATCCTTGCACTGCCAGTGGTTTCCCCACACAAGTTCTCTACAGAAATATGGTAGCTACATCTCCAGTGGTCTCAGCAGTTCCCTGGAAAGAGCCTTCAGACAGCTGGCACCCTGAGATTTTGCTCTCCTCATTGCTGGTCTGTGAAGCACTTTGCCACTGGAGGGGAGCATGGGAAGGGCAGTGGTGGCTCCGACGTGCTGTGCCTAGCTGGGCTCCCCTGGGCACAGCACCTTTTATGAGCTCACAGCCCGTGGTTCCCAGGCTTGTGTCCCCGCTATCCTAGCCCCCCTCAATGCTTCTCTGGGTACAGTTTTAGACCAAGAGTGGAAACCACTTGCATTTCATATAATGTTCCTCCCTGGCATGTGAGTGGTCCAGCTGGTCCCACAGCACCACAGAGACCCTCTAGAACAGCTAGTACCCAAACCAAGGAGAGATGCTGCGGAGGACAGCATGGGAGTGTGTCAGGTATGGCTGAGCCCAGGAGACACGGGGCAGACCCTGGATACCCAAGAACAGCCTCTCTGGTCACCTCCTACGCGTGATAATGCACCCTTGACCACCACAGGCACACACATGAACTGCTGTGAGTCCTGCAGGAGCCCATGGCAGGGACAGGAACTGACTCAGGTCCCTTGTGTCAGAGCTGTGTCACTTCTCCTGGGTGGGGGGACAGCCACCCTGCCTGCTAGAAATGGCTCTCAGGAGCCCATCAGCCCATGTCAAACACACTCTGTTCGTACCCTGCTCTGCACGGCGCTGGGGCTCATTACACACGGGCAGGGACAATTTATGACCTCCACGCCTGGCAGCTCTGCACACACCAGGGATCTTTCCCCGCATCGCTTTCCCCGTCTCTGCTCTCCACAGACTGCGTCCCTTTATGGCAATGCCTTTGCTGCCGGCAAACACCTCAAAACCCCCTCCCATCACGGCCCAGCCAGCATGGGGAGGGGGGAGAGGGAGGACAATTGTGTGGGGAGTGCCCGAACCAGACACCGCCTGACAGTGTCAGGCCAAGCTCCTCCTGAGTCACTCCCCGGCTGTGATGGAGCATGAGGTCACTTTGGACGTGGCTCAGGGCCCGCTGCCAGCGGCAGCACGTGTGCAGGAAGTCTGTGACCACGGTTTGCAGGCCCGGGAGCCACCCGCCCTGGGAGCCGCGCAGGGCTATTCCTGCACGGCTGCTGCTGCTTGGAGTGCCCGCGCAGCGATGGGCTGCGGCACAGAAACCCGGGCTCCAGAGGGGGACCCTTGCTGGGAGGCCCGTGGGAGACCTACAGCTCCCGGCTGGAGCCAGAACAATCAGAAAGCATTACAGAGAGAAAAGAGCTGTGGTTGAGCATGTTGGTTTGTGCCTGCTGGGACACACTTTGATTTTGCATGAGACAGCAGACACCTTGCCGTGTCCGCTGTCCGTGTGTGCCCAGGACACGTGTGCCCAGGACACGTGTGCCCAGGAAGGTGAGGATGTCATCGGGCACTATTAAAGTAGAGAGGGGCAAGGAGACATTGAGTCTGGAGTTATTTCCTCAGCCTATGCAAATCAGCTTGGTGCTAAACACTTCTCCCTCCTGCCTTTCCTTCTCCAAGCACAGACGGGCCTTATCTCCTCCTTACCAGTGAATGGGCGAGTCTAGTAGATAGCGAGTTTGTAGATTAGACTGAGATTTTGGACTATGAGAATATAAAGCTTGGAGAAGTGCAAAGTCTGTGTCCTCCCGCTGCTTGACCAAGTCACGCACACAAGTTGCAAGTCAAACAGTAAACAAAAAAATCGTAACAGCATAATCCACAATGAGGGAAAATGTGATCAAAAATCAAGCTACAGCACTGCATTCTCATGTTACTTTGTAAAATTTAAACATTTTAGTTTTTTATTTACTTAGAAGAAGGACAGGGAGCAAAATAAAACCATAGGAGCATCTGGCCAAGGAACAAAATTAGGTATCACCTCTACAGGCATGTATTTCCCAGTGTTATATTAACCTCTATTAAACCAATGATTTGGAGAGTTTCCCACTGTTACATTACCCTCTATTAAACAAATGATTTGGAGAGGCAAAGGCTTCACTGAGGTGTGCATTCATGTTTCCTTGTGTCTGTTTGAAAATGTTCTGGGAATATAACCTTTTGCTCTAAAACCATCCACACTTGCTTCTCTATACCATGAGGGTTTGTGCTGCTAATAACAGTATTTTTACTCCTAGAATCACAGAATAATTAAGGTGGGATGGGACCTTGTGAAGTTACCTGCTTAAAGCAGAGTTCACCTAAAAGTCAGACTGAGCAGGTCAGAGCCCCATTCATTTAGGTACCGAGGATGGAGGATCCACAGCCCCTCAGGGATCATTCCAGAGTTAAATCACCCCCACCATGAAAACATTCCTCCTTAAATCTAGCTACAGTTTCTCATTCCTCAGGCTGGGTACATTGCCTCCCAACCTCTTCAGAAAACTCTGCCTTTATATGTTAAGCCAAAGCAGCCCTATCCTGAACTGTCACCCACCACACCTTGGAGAAGGGATGAACCCAGAACTCACAGCAACTTTGCTCATCTGCTTTCCTGGCATTGTGCAGCACATCATTTTGCCTAGATCAGACTGAGAGAAAGGAAGGAATATAGATGTCTGCTCTGCCTTGAGGGAGGACAGCCATCCAAAGCTGTTGCCCCTTCCATTGGTGTTCTTTGGGCTACCTGGTCTCCCTGGTCTGGGACAGACCATAGCAAGCCAGTTGGCCCATCAGATTGGTGTATTTGATAGTGTGGATCACAGGTCATTAATCTCTACATTTACTTACTACTGAACCCAGCACCTTCTGTGCTCCCATCTCTGGAGATGGGAGAAAAGAGAAAAGGGAGGAGAGGATCGGCCCAGCCACACAATGCTTTAACTCCAAAGGGCACATTTCAGGAAAAAAATGACATGCTGTCCTTCCCCACTGCTGGCTGGCAGCTGTGGAGGAAGAACAGAATAGCACTGGGAATGCAGGAAAACAAAAATATTCATGTTTTTCCTTTTTCATTGTGTTTGGGGTTTTTTTCCCTACTCTGGCAACTTTAAACTGGAAATTGAGGGTCATCATCAATGTGCTCCTGGCCACTCCTGGCTGCAGGTGTGGGAGGTGTATGCTGGCTGAATGCCTCGGAATGATACACACATATAGTTATTTACTTATAAACATTTTGTGCCTGACTGTCTGATATCTGACAGGCCATGGACTGTATATTAATTAACACTTTAATTTCAGAGCCACATACAATTCAGATCTTGAAATATTCCTCATTTCCCTCCTTTCTTCAAACCCAGGGTACACCTTGAAACAATGCTTACCCACAGGGTTCAGGAGGGGAAGTCTGAGGCTGAGACAAGCTCCTGCGTTACTTCCTTGTACTTCCAGCCTTGGAAGGGTTTTATGCAGCTTTCAATGTGGACTTTGTGAGCATCATGGAGACTGGGAGAGTCTAACAAGATTTGCTGTAAAATAACAATACATAAAATGATTTATATGAGCAATGTGGATAAGAGCCAACAGAGCTTCACAGTCTCAAACAAATCCAAGCCATCTCAGCCCCCTCCTTTCCCAGTCCATCACAGATTATTTGCTTCCTGGCCTGGTCTGGCCATAGCCTGTTTGGACTTGCCACCACTCTGTGTCTCACAAAAATCTTTAGTCCAGAATAGGCATAAACATTTTCCCATAATTTCATGTAATTTTTTCAACTTGCAATGCTTTAGGAAGTATTTCTTTACCAAGAGAGTCAGCCCTGAATTGCTGTATGTCCCTTCCAACTGAAACAGTACATTCTATTCTGTCTATTGTATTCTGTCTATTCAACTGTATTTCAATAGAAAAGGACCTAAAGTGATCTTCTAGTCCAACTGCCTGACCAATTCAGGGCTGAACAAAGTCAAGAACGTTTTTTAGGGCACTGCCCAGAAGTCTCTTCAATACTGACAGGCTTGGGGTATGAACCAATTGTCTAGAAAGTGTGTTCCGGTGTTTGACCACCTTCTCAGTAAAGAAATGCTTTCCTATGCATGTTTGTTTCTGTTCTGACTCCCTGCAGGCTCAAAGAGAATGAAGTTCATGTATCTTGTTTTATGCCTGGATTACTGCCAGTGCACAAACCAGAAGCTCTGAATGTCGTGGTGCTCAAGGCCTGTCTGTGCCCCTGGGAGCATGTGGGAAGGTACCCTCTCTGAGAACTTGGGACTGGGGATAGAGGAACCTGCAATGGGACTAATGGGGCTTTTATGTGGCATCTATCTATCTCGCCCAAAATCCTAGCAAGAGATCCACACTCCTTTGCCTGCCACACCAACCAGCAATTCCCAATGCTCCTCCTTTCCTGGGCTGCTCAAAATCCATGCAAACCTGTGCAGTTTAATCTCCACCCCTGGGGAGAGCCCACCCTCTCTCCCCTGACAGATGGATAAGGCTTTCCCAGAAGCAAGCATCACTCCCACCAGTGCTCCTGCCATGAGACACCATTTGGGAAGCCCCAGGGAAGCCCTGGGTGATGGTGGACTGTCCCTTCTTTTCCCCAAGCCTAGGGGCTCTGGGGTTACGGATGGCGGAGGGCTTTTTGTAGCAGGGTCAGTGTGCAGCTGCCTTTTATACAGATCTAGACAGTTTTGGCACACTCCATTGTAAAATGCCATGTTCCCCTTCCTCTCTGTATGCACAACAGGTATCCATTATCTTGACCCCGCAGAGCCTGTCCTGATGCACTTCTGCCAAGGGTGGCCTGGGAGTTCCAAGGGAACAAGAAACTCCCAAGCCTTACGTTCTGAGAGAATACAATAGGGCAAGGAAGAAATGAATTGGACCCAAGAAGCAGAGTCTCTTAAGAAGTAAATCTAAAGCAGCCTCAAACCTGCCAGCAGCTACTGCTGATGCTCCTTCCCGCACAGCTCCCAGGGAGGAGGGATCACTCACCTGCGGCAGACGCTGCCCACACGCCACAACCCAGCAGACTTCTCTGCTCCTGGCTGGCAGCAATGTTTTTTCCTGGTTTTCCTTCCACTGGATCCAGGTAACAAGGGAGCCCACGGGAAAAATCTCTTCCCTTCCTCCTGCAAGAGCCTGCCAAGACACAGGTGCGGTGCCCCTGCCGTCTCCCCTTCCTGGTGCCGCGGCAGCACCGAGGTCCGGCTGCAGCCCTCACCTCCTGCGCGGGCAGGTGCATTCCCCAGCTGGGTGGCGTCTCAGCAAACCTGCTGCTGCTCTTGGAGACGCTCCAGAGCCGCGCCGGTGTGCAGGTGCTACCCCTCCCTCCCTCCTCGGGCAGGATCTGGCCTCTGGCCACACACCGATCCTGGAAGGTGGCTCATTTCCTCCCAGCTGGAGGTGAAGGGGTGCCAGAGCCAGGGAGCAGCTCCCAGGCAACAAGGTGAGAAGAAGCCTGCGGCCAGGCTGGCAGTGCTAGGAGACTTTTGACACATTCGGCAAGTATTTGGTGTTAAATAAAGTAGCTCCTGCTCTACTGTGTAGGTTAGGGCCATCCAGCCATATCAGGGCTGGATCTTTCTATGGCAGTAGTTCAGGCAGGCACTCCAGTCAGGCAAGATGTCATTGTCGTGCTATCTTCCCATCAAAGGGCAGCTACAGAAAGCCCCTTTCCCAGGAGACAGCAGCACCAGCAGAGTTTACCGTGCTGCAGAAGAGCGTATTTTCTGGTAATCCATTGGAAAAAAAGGGTAACCATTTTGAGAAGAATTAGGGAAACAGAAAAGGATTCATTTAAGAGTTGAATAAAAAAATGGAGTAGCAGGAATGTTGAAGTCAGTAGGGGAATGTCTCCTCTCTGGCTGGGTTTCGTGATAGCAGAAGGGATCATTACCATTAGTCTGAGCAGCTGGAAAATCTCCAGGGAAATGCAGGAAGAAGAGAATGGGACTGAACAACAGCTCTTGCCCGGCTAATGGAAAGGGAGGTTCAGTTATTAAGGCACATGCTAGTTTTTTATCAGGCTGTGAGAAGGGAAGCTTAGGATATGCTAATCAAATGGAAACCAAGTAGTGTGACAGCTTCAGGAATTTGTCTGAGAAAAATCTGAGAGATCTTTTGAGACCTGTGAAATTTCATCAGTCCAGAGGTTGTTGTCCTAAACGTAAAAAAACAAATAGGATGTGATGGGTTTAACTATACAAACACCTTTGAACAATGAGCTTGATGCTATCCAGAAAAACCTGGTCTTTTAGTTGGCCCAGTTAGCAAAGAAGTCATCTAAGGGGAAACCTTATTCAGATAGCCATATAGTCATTCTAAAATGTGGGCTGTAGTTTTCTAAGAGCATGAGAGGCTTACCAGCTCCTTTAGGGAGGTACCAAAAGGAGAAACAGAACAATGCAGATCAAGAGAGGATGAAAGCAGAAAATGATTTTGCACCCTGAGAGAATTCAATAGACCATTAGCCCACAAACCATAATCCAGTTACAACTTAATTCTAAAACATTTATAGAGTGTAAGTGTGGGAGTTTGACCTTGGTCTTGTTTTCCCAGTATGGAAGGGGCTTGTACATCTATTTTGCTTCCAGCAGGTCTGATGAACTTTAGTTGTAACACTCCGCTGTGCCTGATGTTTAGTACTCCCCTATACAAGCAATGTTTTAGCTGCCCCTTAGCCACTAAGATCAAGTTCAAAATCCTCTTCAGCCTAGTCTGGCAGCTGAAGCTACCTGGGCTTCATCTGACAGGCTTTGTAGTGCCTTTAAAATTTTTCTAAGGAAAGTGACATAGGGGCATATTTTTAAGCATATCAGTTACCATTTAGAAATAATTCTCTACCTGTATATGCATATTAGGAAAAGATTCTTCTTTTTCAGAGAGGTTGACTGCATTTCTCTAAACCACAATTATTAAAGCAGTGTGTTGTATGATTCTAGCACTCAATTTGTCCCGACAGAGAGAGGGGAAAATTATACCACATGAGAGCCTAGCAAATTAAAATGGGTGTGTCCTGAAGATTTTAGAGGGAACTAGTTTCTAAAATATTTACTAATTACATTAATTACATCCTCTTTCTGTACAGGAAGTATCAAGATGATTATATGGGGAAGGGAGGAGGAAGAAAGGGTGTTAAGCTAGCCCATTAACAAACCATTAACTTGTTCCTTTTGCTCCTGTGAAACCTATGCTCCATACAGGTTAAAGATGCAAAATGGAAAAGAAAATCGACTAAAGAAACTTAATTCCACATTCAGGGACAAAGCACTCAGCTGAAGTCTCCAAAATCCATTGGAGCTCATGGAACCATCTATTTAGCCACGGTATTACCCTGGAAATGAGTCCAGTATTCCTGATGGTAATGCAGCTTACATGTTACCCAGCCCTGGCACCACCTTCTTCTGTATAATATTATTAGAAGTATATAAAAGCACTCATCACTTTTCCACAATTCAGGATAGGAAATGAAACAGCAACATACTGGCTGTTAGAGTACCATATAGTTCCATGCTCAACCAGCAGCTTAAACTTCTGATATATGTGAAATACTCCTCAGTGGGGCAGCGTGTCATGCACTGACAACAAAATATGAAAAATTTAAGGGGTTTTCCCCCCTCATTATTAAAGAAATTACTCCCTGCCTTTTTCTGTGTATGAGTACTTTGCAGAGTGGCTTCTTAGGAGAATTTCACTGAAAAACTGAACTAAAGGGATTGTGGATATTGGAAAAAAGACAAACAAAAATCAATTTATCAAAGTTATAGGAGTTATGACATAAGATTTCAACTTTATTCCAGATTTTGGGAGCCTGAAACTGGGCTGCCTTTTTTGTCCTGCTGAAATTATTGTAGCAGATGAGGCAACACATCTCTAGACAGGAGGCAGATGCTTGAGAAAGGGGTCTGGCTCGGGTATGCTTGAGTCAAATGTTGCTCTCACAAGGGTTGTTAATCTGTGACTGGAGACCTGCTTGGAATAACAACGACATCTCTCTTAAGAGCAGCAGTCCTTTGTATGGACATAGACAATTTAATACTGGAAAATAAAAGGCTGATGTTGAATTTTGCAGCACAATGACACCAAATTAGAATTCTAGCAGAAAAGGCTTACAGTTTGACCAGCTCTTATGACTTAGGACACATTAGTTTTCAAGAGAAAGATGAGTACCTAGCACGAAGGCACAGAGATTAGTTTTACCCTAACACAAATTTATTTTTTTTCTCTTGGCTCCTAAGTCTCACAAAAAGGGCAGATTTCAGGAAAGTAGAACTGTTCAAAGCACTGATTGTTGCACAAATGCTTCTAGTGGAAGAGTATAGGATCATGTAAGTCTAATCTATGCTGTTGCATTTCTGATCTTGCCAGGAGGATATAATAACATAAAGCATCCTTGAACCATGTCAGTGTTGCTGTGTCTTGAGGTGTCTTTCCAGATTCAGTTCAGGAAGATTTCTGACCAAGAGAGACTGAACCTGGACAGTTCAGGACTTGCCTCTTCTCCCGGATTTGGTCTCGCAGATATTGAATTTCTAGCTGCTGCATTTCTATGATTTTTTCGCTTTCCATCTCTGGATTCAACCTCAGGACAGCTGGGCTGGACAGAAGTTCACTGAAGGGAGCTAGAATATAAAATAGAGATGACTTAGCACTGTAACAAAGGTCCAGCTCATACAGTTCTTTGGCATGAACAGGGAAGGAATCTTTCAGGGCTGAAGGAATAGATCTAAATAGTAAGAATCTGCAGGACTTAGCAGCTTCTACCGTTAACATTAAAATATAACAGGTACCACCAGGCAGACAAGCTAGAATGAAACACAGATAGTAATAGAATTGTTCACCAAGGAATAAAAAAGGGCTTCTGCAATGAGTACTGACAATATGGAAAATATACAAGAACTATTCACCTGTGCCTTCAGTTGCACTTTTGTCCTTGTTTAATCTCAGTGCTGACTGGAGGTCGTGCATCTGGGCGTAGGCCATCCTCAGTTCTTGCCGCAAGTCATTGATTTCCTTAATCAGACTCACATTTTCCTGCAAAAACAACATGCTCTATAAGGAAAAGCATGCGTACTATCTGGCTGAGCAATATGTATCTTCATATCTTTGAGAAAGACACTGGACAGTATAGAATCAGTATCACAAGCAGAAGGTGCCAGGCAATCAGAAGAGTACACAACATTTCAGGTAAAACCACAGCAGATGTGACAGAGAACATGACAGTATTCAAACCACGTTAGCTCAAAAAAGTAATATTTGTTTTGCTTTTCTGACTGCAGCTGCACTCCAAGGTATCATCCTCCTTGCCAATTCCAAAGGGAAGCTCGAGGCCTTCCTAAATTGTTCCAATTAATTCAGAATTAATGTGGAGAATTCCGATCTCTCCTTCCAGTGCGTATTATTTTGCTTTTCATTTGTCACTATGTATTTGTTCACTCAAATTATCTTTATCTCCTTGCAATTATTCAAAGCCTTCTTCATTAATTCTGACAGACATCACTTTTCCACACTCCTTCCAAATTATTAAGAAATATATAAAGCATGTGGAGATTCGATATACCTATGGCTAACATGCTGTTATAAGGAAAAGTTAGCAATGTATTCATCTTTTGTTCTTTTTTCAGCCAGTTTTCAGCCCATAAAAGTTCAATTCTCTAATTTTTTAGTAGCCTGCCATGAAGCATCTTGCTGAAGGAGCTGTGGAAGTGCCAGTAAATGTAATTTACCCATTGTTGCAACAGGTTCAAAGACTTCAGCAAAACCACTATGGGCTAATACTAGTGAAGGATGATAAAACTGCTGCTCATGATTCAGAAACAGGAGCACCTTTAACTAAATATTTTTTTCTGTATTCAAGAGAGTGAAATGGAATTGTATATTTGCCTCTTACAAGGACAGTGAACACCTTACCACATCAACTAGGGCAAATGTTAAACACCTGCCATCATACTTAACCAAGAATAGCTACTATTTCAGTTACCTGTGGTGGTTTTTTTAGAACTTTTGGAACACAACACCTTTCCAACCCCTGAAACTTCATCATAAGTGGCAATATTTCGAAAAGATAGATGGCAAAAAGGCATGCTTAGGGTACCTCACATAATACCAGTCTCAAGCAGTAGGGAACCCACTAAAACAACAGGAGATAAGAACAAGGATTAATGAAATATTTCCATGAAAATGGTGTCTTCAAATCTTGTTTTTTACTTTTGTTTTAATGATAATTTTGGTTGCTAGAGATAATTATGTTGCCATAAAAGATTGTGCGAGGCATATGACTCAGTTCCTTCGAATACACTTGTAAAAGTATTGGCACCACACAACTGCAGACCGGTCAGGAGCAAAGTACAAAGCTCACTGCACCTCTCTGCATGTGGCTGCACTCAAGGAGTTCAGGTTGGCAGCAATAGCTCAGGGCACGTGTGCGGCAAGATTATAAATACTTCACACTAGGGCAAGTACAGCAGCTGTTTCTCCTCAGCTGAAAGTCACTGACTGGAGGAAGAATGTGAGATTCATTAATACCTGAACTTGTTGGGCAAGAAGAGTTGCTCTTGCAGTGGTTATGTTGGACTTTAAATGCAGCAGGAGCTGGTGTGCTCAGGCAGCTCTGGAACTGTAATATTTTGTTGAGTTTGACTTGTTTAATTCAAGCCTTTAAATAAAGATGAAATTTGACTCTAAGCATGTATTCCAGAGCTCGATCCTGAAAGAACACATGAAGAGGGTAACTTCCAATAGTCAGTCAAGGTAATTTTCTTTTGACCAGCTTTCAGAGTGGGGTCACAGCATTTCTGTTTAGGTGTACTTTAGTCATGAGCGCCTTCATAGGTTTGGTCCAAGTGATTGCCTGCTGCTGTCAAATAAAGATCTTGCTTTTGGTCTATCAGAAAATATAATACAGAGTATCATGTATGAGGCAATCTGGGCTATGTAGAAATGTCTTGTTTGGTTTGCTTGGTGCTAAAAGGCTGTTGGTTGACAGTGACAACATTTTTCTGAAGAGGCCTTCTCTCCAGAGAGATTAGCCTTTAATTCAGTATTTGCATTCTGACAGAATTCTTGCACTGCAATGCAATGTCACAGAATGGATTAAAATAAATGTTCATGGGAAAACTCATTGTCATGGGATGTTGTCGCAAAGAACCAATTGTTTCAGAAAAGGGACTGATCAAATGCGTGGATGATGAGGCCATCAGGTACAATGGCATGAGATATGGATGCACTCTGCAACCTAGGAAGTCCCTCCAGTGCTGACTGTCAGAGACAGGTAGGACATACAGAAAATTTCATCCTAAATGGTCTTCAGTTTAAGCAGCACTACTTCAAGGTTATTCAGTGTCTCTGTTTTTATGTATCCAAAGAAGCTATTACAAATACAGAAGGCTAGAGGAAAAACTAAGAGTTGAATTACAGGCAACTTGTCAACTGGTAAGAATAATTAAAATTATCTTGACAGTTCTAATCATCTGTTGCAGCAGCCACTAGTGGAGTGTACCTACGAATAATCTCTCAAAGAGGAAGGCATAGCTCTGAAAATGTAAGTGCAACTGAGGAATAATAAAAATACAGAGCTAGAAGACTGTCAAGATGTCATTTGCTTTTTCAAAGCAAATTCTGACAGAAGTTTGTCTAAACTAGTCTTAAAAGCCCCCTGTGAAAGACTGGAAGACCATGATAATTCCTGCTGGCTGTAAAATCTCATTAATCTACTGGACTTCAGAGAACTGCTTTTTCTTTGAAGAAACCAGGCTGGTTAGCATCTTTGATATCTTCATCTTCCAGATGTTTTATTAATTTAGTTTTAATCATCATTTCATGTTAGGCTTACTGATCCAAGACATCAAGTATTATCATTATGAACACCATCTGTCACCCTATTCCAGCAAGGAAATTCTTCAGGTTATTTTCTGAAGCCATCTCCTTTTGTGCCAAAGGAAACATCTAACTCACAGAAAGAGTAAAAAAATTAAAACAGGGGCAGGGAAGAAGATTGCTGCTGTCTAGCCCTAAGAAGCAAATTATGAATAAATAGCAAACAACAGATGACTTAGGAGGGGACTGAGATTTAATGATCCTGAGGAAGCATAATAAAGTAACAATGGAGAAGGGGCTAGTGAGGGGAAAAAGAAATGCTGACTGAGCAGAAGGAGATCATATTAAGAAGAGGCTAGAAAAGTTGTCCTCTTAGGATGTCTGGTACGGGGCTCCAGATCCTCCCACTCCAGATGAAAACAAATTGGATCTTTAACCCCAGCAGTCACGAGTTTACCTTGCTTGTAAGAAGCAAGGATTCTGATCAAGAGATCTTAGTACAAATAGACATATTCCCCACGTATTTCTGAACTTCCTTGAAAAATTTGGATGTGAAAAGCAGAAAGTTCTTCTGAATTCAGATCAGTAGGCATGGGACTATGTGGACAAAGTTTTTTTTTTCTTTTCTTCCTCCAAAATTAATTCCTAAACATTACCCCATAGCAGATACAGCTTGACACCCAAACAAGACATCATACTGACTATAATGGCAACTATAAATACTGTTTGAAATAAAAAATAAGTACAGTAATTTCCTTAAAAACATCCATGCAGCAGAAGTTCCCTATCTCCTTTTAGAGAGTGGGAGATAAAGAAAAGTTTCCACAAAACAGCAGCCATTTCTGACTTCAGAGATCTTGCTCTTTTTGTTCAGAAAATTTAATGGAGGCACTTGAAAAATATAGGAATTTCTGGCAAGAAAGCCAACCAAAACTATTTCAAAGTTCTAAGAAACCATAACAGTAAGGTTACTAAAGTCTCTTTTGTGCAGCCACTTCCTTTGTTCCCCCTCCATACCACAAGGAAAAGGCTTATTACCTGCAGGATGCGCATGTAAGCAGTGTGCTGCATTTCCTTATCCTTTATCACCTTCTTCCTTAGAACTGCCAAATTCCTCTCATGATACTCTTGCTGTTTCTTGTACTGCTGCTGCAAGTCTGCATCTACTGCTTGAACCTCCACCTGAGAGGGCACAGAATGTTGCCTCAGTAATTACACTACCAGACAAAGTCATGGGCAAGAAGAAAGCAAAGGTCCTGACTCACCAGGTCTGATTGATGCACATACTTGGTGTAGAGTTCACGGATACCATCTTTCATTTTTTTGGAATCGTCAATGAAGCTCACACAATTATGAAGATCTGACTTAAATCGTTTGATGAGTGTTTCCATATCTTGCTTCTGCAAGAATGATGTAGTCACATTCTTACTTGGTTCATCATGTGCAATTTTCTAGAAAGCCTAGTGGAACTGGTGAAAACACTCATATACATCCTTCCACTTCATTAAAAAAAAATGAATTAAAAACTCACTGGGAACGTAAGCACTGCATGTTGAATAGCAGTGATAGATTTTAGCAGTAATAATAAGCCAAGATACTTGCACTAGGTAATATCAGTGCCAGCATCCAGAGATGACATCTGAAAACCAGTGGCTCATTATGCTATTGCCCACTGTCCTTTCCCAAACACAGAATCACAGAATATACTGAGTTGGAAGAGACCCACCAGGATCA
>WEIT01011904.1:2387-34396 GCA_013389985.1 Dryoscopus gambensis | reverse complement strand
GGCTGAGACACCCCTACACAGAACTGCCTTTCTGGGCCATGGCCATGAAATAGATGTGCTGGCATGTGCCGTTTCGAGGGTTAAGTTTGCCCTTCCTGTTAATCCATACCCACCTGTTAGCTCACTCACTCACTATCTACAGCAAACAAAAGACACAGCTGACAGAGCCACTTTAGCATCTTGTTTCTGACAAAGAGCATGTTTTTCAGCAGGCTCTTCATTGGCCACTTTGAAACTCTTAGGATAATCCCCAACATTGCTTTGATTCAGGCCAAATCACATGTTTCTGAACAGTTCCTCAGCACCATTCAGGAATTACCACTGATCAGGCTATTTTGCACATGCCTGCTCTGTGCTGTAGCTTGGGAAATGTTAATGATATAGACACAGGCTATGTGCTGCTACTTGTTCCAGCATCAAAGACTGTCAAAGGCTTCATGACTGTTTGAGATCACTAATGTATCTCAAACCAAGGTGCATATGGCCTGGTATCAAGTCAAGCATTTAGTCATTTCTGCTTGAGTCTGATGCTGCTTTCCTATGTACCCTTTTATATGGCTTCAAGTGAAGTCAGCAGGGACTGACAAGGAAGCAGAGATCTGCCTAACCTGAGACAGGAATGTCTTTAGATAAGAAAATGAAATGGAGAAGGGAATTCTTCCATAACCCCATTTATTGGGCATCATGGAGGTCCAAAACTGGTGAAATATCTAGGCAACTGAACTCCCAAACTGTCTGACAGACACTGATATTTTACTGCCCAGTGGCTAGCCTCATTACACTCCATTTCTGTAGAGGATTATTTCATTCCACATGGTTCCCTAAGCGCACACTCTCACTCATATGCTTTTGCAGAATGCAAATGGTAGCCAGATGAAAGGGGAAGCTTCTGGGGCCTTTGCCACCTGCCATGCTATCCCACATTTAGCCTCTTTTTTCAAATGTAATTATTAACCAGCCAGGGACATTTTAGTGACTTTTCATCACAGAGGTGTTTATATCTACCTTACATTACTGAGTAATTCTATACTGAGAAGCAAATAAATTTAAAGTTTCTGTGAAATGTTATACTGCTATCCAAGGGATTTTGTATAGAACAGATTTCAGAACAGAGTAATGCTCATGCGGCTTTTAAATCTCAGTCTTTTGGAGACTACAGGATGCTGCACCTTACTGTAGACTAAGGATATAAGCATCATACAAACAGAAACAATCTGGCCACAAATCTTCTCATTTTAAGGTGTTTTACTCAAATGCTTCAGAGAAACAAGAAACAGAAATTAATATTTTAGGATCCCAGAGGTAGGGCAAGGGTCTGCCCCTTGTACGCAGATGAGCTGGGAGCTTGGAAGGATGTGGGTGTGGGTCTCCAGTGGAGGCTGATTAGGATCACTGGGGCCTTTTGTTGCTCTCGGTGCCCTGAGCTCTCATACCTTAATGTATATAGAAAATTCCTCTCACATATCATATAAATATAAAGAAGAGACTTTCAGCTCTGGTATACTGGACCAAGACTCAAGTGTTTATAGCAGCACTTACAGACAAAATTTTAGTGGTTTTGACATCTAAGGAGAAATTGAAATAAATTGAAAATAGGTCTCACTGAGTAATTAATTCACCTCCAGGGGTTAAGAACAAATTTCTGTGTAACAGAACACACCAGTTGTGGTACACACTGCTAAATCTCTTTACTTCTGATACATAGATGTGTTGTAGTTTGCCTCTTCTCCATCCACCACAAGCCACATTGTACATGATGATGGGATTCAATCAGTCTATATACAACTGCTTGAAAATAGGGTTTCTAGTTTTGGGCAGTCCAATAGGGTCTCCTTATATGAGGGACTGATCATAAAACCAAAGAATAGTTCGTGTTGGAAGGGGCCTTTAGAAGTCATGTCATCCAACTCTCCCTGCAATAAGCAGGAACACCTTCAACTGGATCAGGTTGCTGAAAGTTCTGTCCAGCCCAACCTTGAAAGTTTCTATGCATGGAGCATGAATTTTTTTATAAAGAGTGAGACTTTCCATGTAAGCTTATTCTAAGGGAGATGTTTTAAAGAAACACAAAAATGGTCTAAGTCTGCCTTGTCTAACTTTTGCAGCCATTCAAGGAACATGCTAACTAGCTTTTTAGATCATTGAAGTTATTAGCAAAAAGCCCTACGTCAGTAAGGAGAATGCCCTCTCAGATTACTCAGTAAATGTTATTTCTTGTCAACAGTTTATTACATGAGGGAGGAACTTCTCCCTCAAATGTAGTATTATACTTTCAACATGTCTCATTCTCCATGCATGTTTTAAACTAATTATATTTTTCTTTTACTCTGTACCAGTCATATTTTTCATATTTTTTCCACCGTAAATTTGTGCTGGAAAGAATAAAGTTTCTTACCATTACCAGTAACAGTCAAAATACAAATTAGTAGCTGAACAGAGTAGATCTTTATATCAAGAGTATTACATGGTATGGTTGCATTTGATGGGAAAGAACTGGATTGACAATCCAGGAGAGCCTATTTCACTTCTCATTTTATGAACATGTAGTGCTAGGTGAGGTATTTATACTGGCTATATATATTATACTGTACCACTAGGTACCACATGTCTTAGCCTAGGTTTATTGTCTTACAGAGGTAAAAGATTAAGATATCTCCCAAAGGAACCTAATTTATGATCTCAGAACGCTCCTTTGCAACAAGATTCCCTTCTTTAATACAAATATAAGCAAATCAGTCCCCAGTTACTCTACAATGTAAAAACTCACACTTAGGTGGTGTGGAATCTTCACTAAAAAATAATAATTCACTACTTTTCACAGAGGCTGATACAAAAACAAGATGTTGATAGAAGCATCATGCTTTCTGTGAGATGATAGAGCAAACAAATTCAAAAAGTTGACTGAGATGTCCTGTGAGAATCAGGTTCATGATACTCTGGTCTGTAGGAAACTCACTTAATTACTGCTTTGAAGTTTAAAGAGTTTTAACTTTTTTCTTTTTTTCCTGATTTTCTCTCCTGGGCATCTCCCAGTAAACAATTTTGATATGCTATTGTACTGATGATTGAGTTAGATTTACTGATAGGCTTCTTAATCATACTTAATCCCATGGAATTGTTTTCTTACAATACAGAAAAGAATGTGATTATCCAGGCCTGTCATGGTTTTAGATGCAGATGTGATTTGCTCTTTAGTGAAGATACGATAAAGAAGTGACATTTTCTGCAGTTGTATTTAAGGACCTACCATGTAGTTTGAGACTTTAGTATTCTCTTTTTATTGTTTGGATTAATCTTTTGATAGCTTGCTTACAAATTTTTGCTTCTACAGAGAGGCTAGTATGGCTGCAGTGTCATTTGTTTAATTACAGCACTGGATTTTTTTCATTTGATGGTTTATGAAGTCATTATCAGGCCAATGAACTCATTGTTCAAAGCAAACAGGATTGAAGTTCCACTGTACTTCAACAATAAGACCCCTCCTAAACCTCCCTTCAGAACCCACTGGTTTGCCTATCTTCACCACGATTTTGCAAATTAAATTCTGATTCTGGCCTTGCATAAGACCAACATTTCCTCTATGAAAGTTTCAACAAATCCATCTCAATATTTCATCTCTGACCTTCTCTCTCAGCAGAAGAAAGAACATTTCAAAAAATGTTAAGCAAATACCATGGGAAAATATGGGTGGTTTTTTAGCACCAAATCAGGCAGAAAGTTGGAGCTTTGACTTTATGGGATGACTTTCTCTAGGACAGATAATGAAACTCTGATAAGGCTCTCCAGCTCAATTAAATACAAAGACAGGAACTTTTAACTTTTTTTTTTGCTTGAAAACGTGCCTGTAAAACAGAAAAAAAATCTTTTGCCCTATTTGCATGCTCAAAAGCTCCGTTGTCAGGATCTTATTACAGGTACTAAACCACATGATTGTAGTCAAGATGAGTGCCCTCTTCGAACAGAAAAGACCAAAGGACATGACAGTGTTGGAAAAAATATGCTGCCAAAGGAGTTGAAGAGAGAAATAAAAACCTTAAATATTTTGTTTTTGAAAAGTGACATGATGAATATCAGTAAAAAGAACTTTTATTTCTCATTATTTTTATTTCAGGATTTAAAATTTTTCTAGACTTGAAGATTTAATAACTTACTTTACCAACTCAAATAAGCACTATCACATTTGAATGCCACTGATTTTTGTCATACTGTCAGAGCCTACTATATCTAGAGAATCAGAATCTATGTTACCTGTGATCTCAGTCCTCTTTCACTTAAGCGTGAGCTAGAAGAGACTTTCTTGCTACTGAACAAACAGTCCAAGTTCACTGTAATTGCAAAGAAGATGAGACTATGTGTTTGGGAGGAGAGTTAAAACTTTTGCAGCTTTTCATGCCAAAAGAAATCTCCCTCTGTGTGAGTTCAGTGTTGCTGGCAAAAACCCAGTCTGAAAAAGGATTTCTTACTCACTTAACAAATTCTTCTGGTGTGAAGGAAAAATTTCCAACTAAACATCTTACAGAAAGCTGCTTTCTGATTTTTCTAAGCACATTTACCGAAAATTAGTTCTCCTAATTGCCAAAAATATTTCTTTGCCAAAGGTTTCTACCTTGATTCTAGCCAGCAGGCAAGACATACACTGATGGGTAAAGGAGTATGAATTAAACCATGAAGTGAGTTACAACTTTGTATGTTGCTTCTGAAATGAATAGATCCTCATAGGTATGAAATCAAATGTAAAATATAGTTCTGTATAAATAATCTGTTAATGAGATTTCTGTTTCTGTTTCATTTCCATCAGAATAAAAAGTAATGACAAGGTAAAAACAAAATAATTGGAAGATACATGTAGTTTTGCACTTCTGATTGCACCTCAAATTATTGTGTTAGTAATGTACAGAATATACAGGTTTAAAACTAGCTTTTCAAAAGCAGAACTTACCTGAACTATGTCATGCTTGAGTTCAAATGCTTCTGAGAGTTATTGGAAAGTATAATCCCTCATAACTATATTCTATCATCTTAAGTTGGAACTGTTTTCTTTTCATAAGTGCATGGCATTTTGCTCGGATTTTATTAATATCTTTATAACTACTAGAAGGGAAAAGAGTGTCTGAGATTACAGTGTCTCTGACAACTTAAGTACTATCTTCTCCTCCACCTGTTAAAGTCACATGTTACACTTAAGTAACAGGAAAAAAAAAGAAAAAGCATTCTCTGTTTTTATTCTGCTGTCTTTCTTTCAGTGTTGTGGATACCTGGTAACACTTCAGCACATGGAAGATCAGGGGAAACATATACTTTGATTGTGACAGGCTTAGGATCCAACCCCATGTACACAACTGGTTTTATTACCCAATTAGTCTCCTCCTCCTCTTTGAAAAGGATGACATTCCAGACATAGATTTGGTTTAAAGAAATAAAAACAATGATAAAATCTCAAAACTCAGTAAGTACAATATTTTCAGTAATTTCACTTTTCCCCTCTTTTATACTTAACATTAAGGAGACTAATTTTATAATGGATTTCAAGTGTTAGCTGAAGTCTATGAAATCTAACTGTCCAAAACCCACCACAGAGAAACAAAGGCCTCTTACATAAACATATATACATATCATATATGTATATATATATTTGTATATACATATATACATATTCATACATACGTTTGCATGTATGAATATATATACACACAAAAATTTAATTTGTATCGAACTTAATTTTGTGATGCTTTGCACACCATTGTTAAAAGTTTGCTCTTTAACCAGCACTATCAATACTAAAAGAACTATTTTAAGTAGCACAGAGATGAAGGACAGATTTTCCATGGCCAGACTGTGTATTAGTTAGCATTGAGGGTAAAAGCTGATCCAGCTAGTTGCTGGACTTTTGGTTTTGAGACATAATTGTCCTGTTTCAAGGAAATTAAAATTAAAGAAAAAGGATGGTTAAAGATCTGAATCTAAATTAAGCTTTGTTAAGATGTTTAAACTAAAATGTATATTCAGAAAAATAAAAATGCAGTCCTGAAAGTTGTTGTGTGAAACCTCTGCCACTGACTGCTCTCAAATTATATCTCAAAATTACTGTATTAGAACTCTTTAGGTGAAGCAATCCTCTCTTTTGTTTGTTAGTTAGTTAGTTTGTTTATTGTTGTCACTTTGAATTTGCATAAATATTTCAATCCTAAACATTTGAGTTAAGTACTGAATACCTTGAATTTCTCAATTCATTCTAAACATGTTTGTTGATCCCCCGACCAGCGACATAAATGAAGTTTGAATATATGCCTGGCTACTGTTACCATTTTAATGAATAATATGGCTACAAACAATTAAAATTTTTTATATAAAAAGGCATTGGCTAACAATTTGAACCTTCAAATGACTACTAACCAAGTTAACAGGAAAATTTCTTCTTTAGTACACCAATATAGTTATACAGGTATGTAAAGTTGTGTAGAAAGTACTTAACACAGGGAGTTAGACAATAGTTTTTCCAGTTGTTGTCTCTCCTCTTCAGAGGTGTCTCCTGGAAAGGAAAGGTGATGATGCTCACAGACAATACTGGCAGTGACGTGAGGAAGGAGAAAAAGCAGCAGAAATAAATCCATGTAAAAAACACAGCATGATATGAGAGTGCTTATTCAGAGAGCACATACAGCCTTCTTGTATTTTTAGTATCATCTGGCAGACCTTAGTGGCACTGACCACTAGCTGCCTGGGGGCTGGCGCAGCATCTTACTGCAGGAGGTGTCCTTGCAGGACTTGGCTGCAGTGTGCAGACTTTGCTGTCTGCCCTTCGAGGAGCAGGCTGCAAGCCGAGTGTAAAATAGCAAGGGCAGAGGCGAAGGACAAGACAGGGACTCTCTGCTTGGTTTCCAATCCTTTATTCTGGTGGAAGGTCAGAGGCAGAAGAGCAGAAAACAGGCGCTTACATGGGTTTTTATATGGGGGCGGAGCAGGGCGGAGTAAAGGGTAATGGCCAATAGGGTTTGAGCAACTGGGAGGTAATAAAGGGAATGCAACCAATGGGACAAACTCAGGGGAGAGTTCAACATACAACAACCAATTAGGCACCGAATAACACAGAACTTTCTGGAACATATGAATATGCAATGAAGGATATGAATAAACAGAGCATGAATAAAACTGGGTGGGAAAATACCAAACCAATGACAGAACAATATGCAAACTAAGTTCCCTGGGGGATCTTGGGAATTCACCATGACTGTAGTGTTACACATTGATGCCTTGGGTGCAGGACCAGCCACTCTTTGGCTGAGTGGGTGCTGTGGCTGCGGCCACATGCATCGCAACAGCTTAGCAAAGTAAAGATTCAGGAAGCAAAGATAAAGGTATGCTGGTTTGGGCTGGGATAGAATAAGTTTTCTTTACAGTGGCTGGTATGGGGCTCTGTTTTAGATTTGTGCTGATCACAGGGTTGATAATAAAGAGATGTTTTTGCTATTGATGCCATGATTATTTTTTGCCTTTTCTTTTATACCTCTTTTATATAGCTGTTATGTATTCTTAGTGCTTTTAACCCACATACTTACAATTCTTTAAGTGTGATAACTTAGTTTAGACCTAATATTTTGTTAAGCCAAGAGACTAAGCATCTTGGAAGCCTCGCAGTTGGGGGTCAGAAAGCCCCAGACACCAAGATCCTCTCTAGAAATACGTTTTGTAAACTAAGATAGGCCCATCCAGGGGGAAGGTTCCTGGGACGGGGGGTTCACTCGAGCCTCTCATTGGGGAATCTTTGATAGATATGCTAATTTGCAATGCCTATACTTGTATACGCGATTCATCGGGTATGTGCATGCTGGGGTGCATTTTGGCACATTCCACCTGGATGTGGTGCACCTAAGGATCCTTAAATAAATACCAAGGTAAAACCCCTTTTTTCCCCTCTAACCATGTTTGGCTCCTAATTTTAAAACCAGGAAAAGGCAACACTAGTACTGAGCAGGCTTATACAGAGCCAAGGCCTTTCCTGCTTTTCATACTGCCACACTCGGGAGGAGACTGCGGGTGCCTGGGAGGTTGGGAGGAGACACAGCTGGGACAGGTGAAACCAGCTGACCAAAGGGATATTCCATATCACATCATGCCCAGTATATAAAGTGAGGGGAAGAAGGAGGAAGGGGGGAATAGTCAGAGTGAAGGCATTTGTCTGCCCCAGTAATGGGGCTCTGCCCTTCTGGGGATGGCTGAACACCTGCCTGTGTATGGGAAACAGTGAATAAATTCCTTGTTTTGTTTTGCTTGTGTGCATGGCTTTTGTTTTCCCTGTTAAACTGTCTTTATCTCAATCCACAAGTTTTCTACCTTTTACCCTTCTGAATCAATTCTCTCCTTGATGCTGCTAGTTGTGGGAGTGAGTGGCTGCAGGGTACTTGGCTCCTGTCTGGGGTTAAACCATAACAGAAGGTAAAAAGAATTATGGAACACATTGACATTTAAAGATATATAGGATGCAAGGGTGCAGAATAATACCTAGAGCACAGACTTTTGGACTTTGATATTTACCATGAGTGCATGGCAGAGGAGGAGATAGTTACAAGTCTAACAGTTCAAGAGCAAATTTGCAGGACTGCAGTGATAGAACAAGGAAAAAAGAAAAAAAAAAGGAAAATAAAAGAACACACACACAAAAAAAAGCCCAGTAGAGAAAAGAGAAGACAAGAAGGAAACAAGCACAGGGAGGAAAGATCAAATGACAGAATCATTTGCAGACAGAATGACAGACGGATGAGAGATAATTGAGCTCCATACAGACAGAAAACGGCAGATATTTGTGACCACGAAAGAAGAAAATCAAAAGGCATGTTGCCAAAGCATATTCAGGAAATAGAAAGGTTTTGCTATCTGTCAGGTGGTATCTGAGAATAGTTCAGTCAAAACAAAATGTCTTACAGACAGTTTTTCCTCTTACAAAACTTTGGTTCAACTGCTAAATCTATATTTTACATCAGTGCTAATGTCTCTGGCAGATTTCTGTTGAGGTGGGTGAAAAGAATGAAGTTCATGTATTCAAATACAGTTCTCTAATGGAGAGATATATTAGAATGGAGTATGCATAGAGGCCCTACATCATGGATTTTTAGCAACTGGGTGCGGTGAATGCCAGTGAAATCAATTATACAAACATGCAAAAATGCCACAGATGGTCATACATTGCTGTCCTAGGTTACAATGTAAGGTGTAACCAATAGTATGTATTCTATTATTACCTTCACAAGCTGTTAAAGCAGGTGGGGCTGTACTCGTTGTCTCCTACCACGACTCATCCCTGATAACTCCCTCCGGGGGCTATCTCTGTTTAATGGGCAATCAAGGATGCTAATGGACCATCAAGGTCTCACAGAGTGACTCACAGAATTACATCNTCAGGCTGTATCCTGACTCTGTCAGTGTTCTTGTACTATCACATTTATTTTTAATTTTCCTACTAAATTATAATTCTGACTTGCAATCTCCCACTGGTTTGTTTTCAAACTAGCACAATTGCCTTTTATGGATCTCTGGAAAAAACTGCTGATGTCACTGAGGTTTAATAGCAATACATGCACAAAAGAACTGCTCACATGAAGGACTTTATGATAGGAATATTTTGTGGCATCCACAGGAAAGGAGCTTCTCAAAAGACAGAGACAAATATTATAATACCTAGCTTTGGGACTATATGGTGCTCACAGATGAGAGGAATTCTAAACTAAGAAATTATGTTCAATTGAATGGAGTTATGTAGAATCTGATGCTGATTCCCCAGGTCCTTTTGCTTTCCTCCTACTTCTCATAACCTTTAAGTTTTGCCTCCTGCTGAAGGTAAACAGGATAAGAGTAATCAGCTGCTAGTCAAATCCAGCATGGCAAACAGCCATATTCCTACTATAGAACTTTTTACTAAAGAAAGTAACAGATTTATTCAAGTTGCCACATAAAATGTAAGAGGTGATGATGTATTTTCTTTTTTAAAATGTTCATTACAAAAAAGATCATAACAAATATTTGTAAACTGAAAGAGCTGCACCTCATCTTTCATTTTAATATTTTACAACCTTGTACAGTTGAATCCATCCAGCCAACAAACAAGGCCTCTAACAAAATCTGTTTCTTTTAAAATGTGTTTTCAAGTTTTCTATTTTCACTGGGACACTGGAATAAAACCAACAGTTTTAGTACTAGTCATTTCCCCCCCACCTAAAAAAACCCACAGCACAATTCTTTTGTGGACGATATGGAGTATTGAAATATTTCTGTTTTCATAATCCTGCAATGAATGCTAATTGAATAATCCTACAATGAATGCTACAATGATTTGTCTACATTCTGTTTTTCTTTAGACAATATTGAAGACTCTTATGAACTTGAACAGAAAGATACAGACAGCAGTTTGCAAGGCTTAAGCTTAGTGCACAGAATTTTTTTCCGTTTCTTTTCCTTTTCTCATTTTGCTTCAATGAGCCTTCTAATAATGATACACTATTTAACATCACATTTCTTAGAGCAGTTTACACAGAGAAAGGTATCCAAATGGATGTACTTCTGCTGAAGGTGACAAGTAATCTAATGACCTTCCTTAGAAAGCAAAGAAAGCTTTCAAGGATGACTGAACCAGCATGACTTAGATATTTTTTAAGCTCTTTCTGAAAGAGGTTTTGTTTCTGTGTTGACTATAAAGAAAACTCAGTGAGAGAAACAAACCAAGAAAACCAGTCTCTGTGACTAATCTCCTTTGAGTTAAAACATATTGATTCAAAACTTTGTGGTGCGGTGTTTGTTCACTAGTCAAAGCCTGGTATGAGTACCACAGCAAATCAGCTACGGAATACACATGACTTTGATTAACCATCAAACTAAGAGAGAGAACAATCCTATCCCCTCTAGAGAAGGGGAAAAGAAAACAATTTCTAGAACCTTTCAAATCAGGCAGCTAGTCTCTTCTGTCCTCTAGCTAATAAGCTACTCTCTGCATGAATCCCTTTTTCTGACTGGAATCCTTTTAACTCTGCCAGCTGGAAAACAGGCTTCCATGTGGCTTCTCATCTCTAGCACCTATTTGTCTTGATAAACAGGGCCAGCTGCACTTCTGGGTCTTTAAAGAACTACGTGGCCTCCTCTAGTTGCCCCATGTATATCATTCCAGTGTAATGAAAACGTTTTAAGACCCCAGCAGAGGATTCACCTAGTGCAGAAACTACACTGTACTTTTTTTCTATAGCTCTCTTTCATGCAGAGTATGACAAGAAGATTTACCATAAACTTTCAAACCTGCAGACGTTAGGCTCATTTGAAAAGATAGTTACAACACACCATCTGTTCTCAGTCAAAGCAAAATCTAAACAGAATAAAAATAACTTTAAAATCATCTTTCTGCTCCTTCTGACACCTCTTGAGGTTGAGCACAGAATTAGACCTCCATGTTATTTATACAGCTCTCTGAGGCATGCTGGATGCTTTGTAGATCAAACGCAATGACGTTTTCTCAGACTTTAGAGCATAGTTTAATTTTAAACTCACTGCAAGTTACAAAAACTGAATAAGGGGAGAAGGAGTGAAGGAGGAAAAATTTTACACTAATATTAAAGAAACTTAAAAAGACCCATGCTTTGTAACTTTCCTGTAAGAATTATGCTCACAATTTCTGTTGTAGTTTATTTTTAACATACTTTCCTCTAGGCTGAAGGTTAAAAAATTGCCTGCTAAATTATCTCCATCCATGTTTTTGTGGCATCCTGAACTGGCATTTCTCTCCCTTTTGTTTAATTACCCAAAACAGCAGCCTACAAGTCCCTACTTATATAGCTTCCCAAAGCAGACCACTCAAAAACCAATTTTTGGTGTGCATATAGAGATATAAAAAGGAAGAAACATGCCATATAGGGAAATGTACTCACAGTTTATCTTACATTGAGTTTCTTAGCAAATGGCGAGACCACCTTAATAAGAAACCCATACGCATCAAATTTGAGTGCAGTTAAGTTTACCTTCTGCTAAAATAAGTTCATTTAAATTGAAAAATGCTGTTCCTTGTTATGATTAATAGCTTTAGGCTGCAGATATTCTTATCTTTCTTAATAAGAAACACAAAGCAATAGAGATTCAGATTGTCCTTCTTCTAGTTAGTATTTTCTGTGATTTACTGTACTCATAAGAAATGCTTCAATGGCCATTATCACCCTACCAGAGCAAAAGCTGGACAAATGGGACTAGATGGGGGCATTTTTTTAAATCTTTTACAAAAACTTAGAAAATATTAAAAAAAACCCAACTGAGTGTAATCCATTACAGTCATCATTCAACAAACTTAGTTGCCAAACTAAAGTAGTCAGCACAAGTAACTGAGCAACTCTTGGTTTTATAGTGGAGAAGGTGTGATGCTGATGATCAGCTCTCTAGCTTTCTCTCTTTGGCAGAGGCTTTTCTACTTTACTGTGTCTTGGTCTACATATCTGGTTATTTGCTTTCTTCAGAGATCCATAGTTTTCATTTTTCATACCAATTGGGTATAAGTCTTATGTTTCACTGGGCAGAGGTATGCTTTACTTACTGGTATAAACATTACTTCTAATGCACATTGGACTTACATAGTTTGTAGTATATTTGAATAAAGTTATGAATAATAATACGGATTTGTTGAAGTAATTGAAACAATGGAAGTATCTACTTTCTACTAAGTATTTTTTTCTACTATTAAAATGTTATACATCTGTACAAAAATTGATACCCCAATGTGTAATCTGCATTCAGCACCTGTACATATGCACAGTTAACATGAACCTAGTTGCTAATGTGCTCACATTAGAGCTCACAAGATTTAACATCGTATTTGTGTTGATCTTTATACCACATCAGTTGCTCCTATTCCTCTTTTGACTCTTGGCTGGTAAGAAGGATCCAGTCCATCACTCTTCAAAGTGTGCAACAACTCAGCAAAAGAGATTGGTTATGCCAGAATGTCTGCCAATAAGAAGGACATGACCACCTTGAGGTTCTGGTGGATGTTCTGTGCCTACTGTTCACTCTGACATAGTGATCATCAATGTAAGCTCAATCAAATTCCCACCAGGAAAGAAAGAGTAAGACTGCTGCACAATTGCATTAATGTGTGTGAAAGGCTGTGTGAGTCTAGAGACAGTGTCTTGAGTCTTACCTCATACATGACACGTGGCACACCTGTAGTGTTGCAGTGCACATTTACACCAAGTTATGGAAGACTGGATAGCCAAAAGACCAACCATACATACATGTGTCCTGGTTTGACAGGAAGGGTGTTTTTTAAGGAAGGTATAGTCAAACCAATCATGGATTAGAAGTGAATATTGACATCTGGTGTGGCCACTAAAGAGATGTGTCACCTCTGAGAACATGGGGAGATAAAGGAGAGATTCACGGAGGTACTTCCTTTTGTGTTCCGGTCAGTGAAAGGAGCAGNGGGGGGTAGAGAACCATCTCTTCGTCTCTCCACCCTTCCATCCTGCAAAAAACTGGCTTAGTCCATTCCCTTCCATCTCCTTCCCTCTCTCTCCGAGCTCCGGCCTACCTCTCATCCTCAGGCCGAGTGACTTCGGGCCGCATGGCTGCCCCTCCCCCACCCAGGCCCAGGCCCAGGCCCAGGCCCAGGCCCAGGCCTCAGGCCGGGCGGGGGAGGAGATCTGCTCCTTTCACTGACCGGAACACAAAAGGAAGTACCTCCGTGAATCTCTCCTTTATCTCCCCATGTTCTCAGAGGTGACACATCTCTTTAGTGGCCACACCAGATGTCAATATTCACTTCTAATCCATGATTGGTTTGACTACACCTTCCTTAAAAAACACCCTTCCTGTCAAACCAGGACAATAACAATCTTCAATGTTAACATTTATTTCTAACAAAATAAATAAACCCAGATTTATATCTTCTGTATAAATGGAGAGCAGTTGACTGTACATGACAACAAAAAAGACGTGATACTTGTAAAATGGGAACTCATTGAAAACTTTTTTCAAAAGTAGTTTTACAGACTGTGATGAGAAAGTACCTCTTCAATATTGTTTTCTGCATAGCTTGGTTCAAAATCTCACTTTATATAGTATTCTTGACCTAGACAGAAGCTTCTTCAAGAATTAAGCATATCTGAGGAAGTTGTAAAGATTCTGTTATAACTATACCAGCAATCCTATAGCATAGACTCCTCTTTTACTAAAATATCTTGATATATGCCAAATGAAGAACATTAAAAGGCAAAAAAATGTCGTGCTTATGCATTTGCATACACACTTAAAGTGTAAGCCAGTTGGAAAATGTCACTTCCCACTTTTTAATATCTTAAAAATGTTTTTTTCTTCCACATAGCTCCATCGCCTTCACCACCATTACCCTGGCCCCTGGGAAGGGTTTCCAAGTCTGAAAACTAAAATACTTTGATCTAGAAATTCCACAACTGTGTTCTCTGGAACTTTTAGTTTGAAGTACCTCATGTTTTAATTTCCATTTTATTCCCTTAATCAGACTACTGTCTATAATCCTTTTATGTGTTTTCTCTTCATCGAGTGTAACAGGTGACATGACCTTACTGATATCACAGGAAATGAAACCTGGTGGAGGAGTAGAATGTACATACTATTATTAATATTTAAAGGTTCCCTTCTCCCCCAACATGGCTCTAATCATATTTCACAACTCAGCTGCAGAAAAAAGGAGGAAAAGAGAGAGAGACATTTTCCTTTAGACTTTACCTTCAAAGAATTGATACTAAAATAAAGAAAGGAAACTCTGCCTTTAACTATGAGATTAAGCTATGAGAACAGAATGTATTCATTTTTTTCTTTTACCTTTCAATGCGTTTCAGCTAACAGAAAAATTTAATCTTTCCAATATTTCTAACATAGACATAGTTTTAATGAATCTTGAATAGTAAGGTTGCAATGGCCTTTGACAATAGAATTATCATAAAATAAGTGACTAATCAGTATTCATTCAACTTTGTTGTACATACCCATTGTATGATACTACTTGCTGTTTCAGTAGTGACATTCATGCAATGCAATTTACAAGTTATTTATTTAACACACAGTGTTTGCAGCATTACCCAGAACACAGTGGCTTTAAATGGATTGTTTCCAAATGTCATCGTTTACTACGGACATGTCAAGAGATAAAGGTGAATGCATGATAGATGAGCAGATATAAAGGTGTTTAATTTCCTGTCAAACTGCACTAAAAATGTCCGTATAGGTCTCTTCCATCCACTCACCACTTCTGTCTCAACTTACAGAAATTATAAAGATCTACCTCTTCATTCAAAAACGTATCTGTTCTGTTCACCTCCTTTTTATTTTCCAATTTCCTTTTGTTTCTCTTTTTGATATTCAATTTGTTCCCAAAAGACAGATATCAATCTTTTGAGGAAAGATCTTGACACAAGTCAAAGATATTTAAAAATGAAAAGTATTCATTGGGTTAGAAAGACACTAATTTATACCAGCTTTATTGCAGTGAGACAAATCTCATGAAGTTCATATTTCATATAAACTTGAAAATCTGACATGTAACTCCAAGCACGTTCCTCAGAATAAAGACAAGACATACTTGAACTGTAGGCAAGATCACCTTAACAGTTGATAGCAATAGAATTTTCTAAGTATTGTAGTACCAAAAGAATCAGCTTGCTCTTAAATTGAAAGAAATACCCCTAGGGTAAGGAAATATGTCCTTAGTTTTCTGTAGGATTACAGCTGGTTTTTGTACTGGAGAAAAAAGTTTCACTAATTGCAGTTAAATATAGCAATCAAATTGACAATATATTGCTTTCTATGATCTCCTCACAGATAATATTACTGTTTGAATGCATTTGATTTTTGAAATTACTCACCATATCAAGTCCCAATTTATATCTTCATTGCCATAACTTGTATTTCAGTAGTCCCATAATGGAGCAAACATTTGCATGGAAATATTTTTAAAAAAATTTTACATTTCCACTATAAATAAAAATACATTTTTTAACTGAAACCTCCATTAGAAACCACAACCCCCAACATGAGGAGCAGGAGTAATTTCCTCACATGTTAATCTGTGACGTATTGGTTCAGTTCCTCAGGAGTGAGCCAAGTTCTACAACTTATCAAGAAAAGATTACATATGTAGGTTTCAATTTCATCATCCAATAGTTATTAAAAAACAAGAAAATGTGTTGTGTTTTTTATTTTCTGCATGATATTGCTACAGACTGCAAGAAGCTATATAGGCAAACAGTGAAAGCCAGTTCAAGTCTTAAAGAGCTCTCAGTCAAACACTACTCTTCTGTGACAGCAAAAGAAAGTTCTGTCTGAAGCAGACAGAGTTCTGTTCTTTAGTTAGTTCTGTCTTTAGTTAGATTAGAAAGCAAGCATTAGTCTGTTTTCTGGTGTGTTAGGGTTAGGGTTAGGGGTTAGGGTTAGGATTAGGGTTAGCATTAGGGNGTTAGGGGGTTAGGGTTAGGGTTTAGGGGTTAGGGGTTTGGGGTTAGGGGTTACGGTTAGGGCTAGGGTTAGGGTTAGGGTTAGGGTTTCACCCCATGACATTATGTCTAATAGACCCTGTGAATTTAACTTCTTTGGTTCATGTAGTCATAAATTTAACACAGATATCAAAGGTGTTTTGTATTCAAAACATTGCATTCTTGCCTACGATTTTAAGCAATTGTCTTGCTTAAAATGGATAATTATCATACAATCAATGGTTTGGTTTGGAGGGGACCTTAAAAAGATCATCTTTTTCCAATCTCCCTGTCATGGGCAGAGACACCTTCCACTAGACCAGGTTACTCAGACCCCTATCCCAACTGGCCTTGAACACTTCCAGGGATCCACAGCTTCTCTGGGCAACCTGTTTCAGTGCCTCACCACGATCACAGTAAAGATTTTCTTCCTAGTATCTAATCTAAACATATCTCAGTTTGAAGTCATTCCACCTTATCCTGCTTCTACATGCCCTTATAAAAAGTCCCTTTCTGTCTTTCTCATCAGTCTCCTTCAGGTACTGGAAGGCTGCTCTAAGAGCCTTCTCTTCTCCGGATTGAATAATCCCAACTCTCAGCCTGATTTCATAGGAGATGTGGTCCAGCCCTCTGATCATCTTGGTGGCCCTCCTCTGGACTCACTCCATCAGCTCCTTGTCCTTCTCATGTTGGAGGCCCCAGAGCTGGACGTGGCACTCCAGGTGGGGTCTTTCCAGAGCAGAGCAGAAGGGCAGAATCACATCCTTCAACTTGTTGGTCACAGTTCTTTTGATGCAGTCCAGGACATGTTTGGCTTTCTGAGCTGCAAGTGCACATTGCTGCATCATCTTGAGCTTCTTTTCAACCAACACCTCCAAGTCTCTTTCCTCTAGGCTTCTTTCAAGCCATTCTTAATTCCCATAATTATATGGGAAACAATTTAGTCTAATACCCTTCTAAGACTATTCATAATCTATTAATTGGAAATGTTATTCAAGACAGCTTGCTTTGAGGTTTGCCAAAAATGAATTTTAATTTAAAATGTGTGGGTGTTACTTTTCTCTGATTGTTTAAATCCCCCATCACACGCCACTGCATAGCATTATTACCGCTTCTTGCTTTCCAGCAGCAACTTGATGCCATCCAATTCTCCAGGAGAATTTTAAATATTTAGAATACTGTCCAAGTATGAACTCATCTAGAACACCAAGAACTACAATTAAACTAATTAAACTCTTGCAATGTGGCATTTCACATTATTGCAAATAGGTAGAAACATTTAGCTGAATGACAAAGTCTGTAATACAGTGCATTTCCTTTTGTTAGTTGCAGTTTATATTGTTGAGATTTTAATGAGCTGATAAACTTGTTCCGCAGCACTATTCAACAAATTATGTTGTGTTTATAAGTCCATAAATTAATATATTGAGTTGGGAAAAAGCCATTAAATTCATCGCATACTTTTCTTATACATGTATTGCATGCAAATAAGCCCAACTAGAGGAGATTATGTTGAACAGTTGTATTTACTTGGGGCAAAATTATAATTATTTTTTCACTTCCACATCTTCCTAAAGTCATATATGTAGGAAAAGTATTGAGACGTTAATTTCCTATTTAGGACTTGAATAAACAGGAAATAATTTTCTAATGGTTAGAAAGTAAAAGAATGCAAGAAAAGTACAAGTCAAAGTCAAAGACAATACCAGTCATACATAGCATCAGTACAGAATCAGGCCCTTTCTCATTCAGCTTTATCCTCTTTGTCAAGGTCACCCAGTATTTATCTCTCTATCTTTTAATTTTTTTTTCCACTTTAAAATAGTCATCAATACTATCTCACTTGCACCCAATATGTTCACATCTCATAGCTGAACAGGCTTATTGCTATACAGTTTCTGAGTACTTTGAAAGTGTGAACTGACTGTTTAGCAAGACATAAGTGGTGTGCCAAGAGCCTGAAGCATCAGCTCTGAAAGCACAGGCTGCTTCACTGATCGCCTGCAGAGTCCCAGATGCTTGGTCTATGTTACTATGTAGAGCAGCCCTCAGGGTAGCCTCTAGGCCAGCAGAGCTTGCCATCTACCTTGATTGCTTGTTCAGTCATCCCAAAGGCGAGCTCTGGGGCAAACCTGCTGATACTCCTGCATGGCAGTGGGAATTGGTGATGTACCCAATCCATCAGCAACAATATTTGCATGTATCCTTTAGCTATTCTATTTGCCATTTCATTGACATCAAGTAGGGAAAAAAGCAAATAGTCTGGAGATTATTCCTTGAAGGTTCTTCCCAAAAGGACTCAAAATGTTTGCTGTCTTAAGGGCAACAGGGACTTTTGGCAACCTTAGTTTATACTGCAGATAAAAGATATAATGGATGCAAAATGTGTACCTCTTATTCACAGGAAATCTGAAATCTTCACATTAGGTACAGCATACAGGTATTCACAGAATAGGTGAGTCTGAAATAATGAAATTATTCCATATAATTAAAAAATGTTACCTTTCTGAAAAGCATGTTACCGCGATTCAAAGACAGTTATTTTCAAGTTGTTGACGATGCATGCATTCCTGGCCTGATAAAGCACAGTGCATAAGTTTACATCAACCTTTAACAACTGGTAAATCATGGTGAGGGTACCCTAAGCCCACACATTTTATTTCACATGTAGGATAAGATAGGGGCAGTCATGGATGACTACTGCAGCTCGTACAGTTCACTAAAGTGTAGCAACATCTTTTTATTGCCTGCTCAGATGTGAATTTACCACAGCAAGGAACTTGCAGCAGTTGGGCACTCCGCTTTTGTTTTTGCCTCTCTGTGCCCTGAAGTGATAGCCTTGTAGTTCCTTTTCCTGCTGTCTCCCCCTCTATCTTCTTTCACAATAGAAAAGCAATGGGATTACAGTACACTGTTTCCTCTGGAATCAGATGGGGTTAGAAATGCACATGATCTTGAAACAAAAAAAAAACAGAGCTGAAAGTGCAGTCCATGGAGTTATGCCACTAAAGGCAACAACTAGTTCAAAAAGACAATTCATGAAGTTGATCACCGCACTGGTTTCTGTCGCGGCCACTCGCCAATCTTATCCTGTCCCCGGCTAGCTCCGCGAGCGGGATGCGACAAGATAGGTGGTGCTCAGGACGAGTTCTGGAGTAAAGAGGTGAAGGAGGGGCCAACCACACCAATAAGTCCAGAGAGTCCTTTATTGCCCTGAACAGGGTCTGGTGCAACTGAACCACAAATCATAACTTACAGCAACGTATAAAGGGGGGTGGATACATAAGGCGGGGAAAGGGTACAACCAATCAGGAGTAACATAAGGCGGAGTTGAGGGGGGGAGTACATACACACACAACCAATAAGAATAACTGACGATAACCGACACTAGGGAAAAGCAATGGGGTATGGGGAAATACAGAACTCTCTGGAAGGAAGGGAAGGGTTCAAGGGAGATGGACAGGGGCTGCAGGAGGGGTTTGGGTGATGGATAGGGAAGGTGCTGGAACAAAGGGAGGGACCCCGGGTGATGGATAGGGAGGCAAGGGAGGGGAATAACCTTGAAAGGGAAGCAGGGGAAGGATTAGGGACTTGGGACCCACCACCCGAGGTGGGGGGGTGGTCAAACCATCTTATAACGTTAGGGGAAACTAACAAAATGCACCACAACAGTTCCTTTCTTCCCTCCTTTGTCCTACCCTGTGATAAGCATCATGGTAGAAGAGGGTTCTGGGTTCAAACAGAACATAACTCCAAGAGAGAGTCTTCAGGCTGGACCTTTTGAAAAAAAAATCCAGGCCTCAAACCCACTAATTCGTAACCAGAATAAGAAGAAACAATATTCTTTAATGAAAGGTGATTTTGGAGCACCAATCACCACCAATGAGAATGTTCTCTGGTAAGTTTGCAGTATGAGACAATAACATGCTGCTTTCTTCTTTTTTTCTCTTTTACTAAATGCTACTATTGTGGTGCATAAAATTTTGGCATCTCTAGGGTATCTGACCTAACACAAAATGGTATTTGATTTAAACTCATGATATTCGAAGTTAGGAAGGTATAAATAATATATCTTCAAAATGACTTGCTGAAGGATCCAAAGCTTTAAATGTTGCAAGGGGGCTCTTCGTAAGTACTTCTGGTTAAGTGCCCTCTACTACATTCAACAAATTGTTTTTATAAATAATCTAGGCAATGATGCTGAAATCATTATGGTTAAATATACAGCTAACAGATTGCAGGTTCAATGGATAATGAGGTTCACCATGGCTGCAAAAGTGATTGAAGCTCTTGAAGACGTGGTTGCTTAATTTCCATTAGAAAGTGCCCTGTTACATTGTATCTGGAAGCATTTTAAAGAGTCTATTTGCAAAACTGAATGTTTAGCCGTAAAAAGGAGTGAGTTGAAGTATTTGATGTTTATGCCAGATGATTGTCTCATGTACTTTTAATGCTTGGTAAAATTTACCACAGAAAATCTTACAAAAGTTGAATTATCTTGATCCACAGTTTCAATAAGTAAGTCTTCTGGTGGAATACCATGTATTCTTATGATATCCACTATTCAGCAAATCATTAGTAAAAATTCAAATTAGTTCTAAAATGATCCAGAGTGGTGTGAGAAAGACTTTGGCTGCATAGCTTAATAAACTAATAGAGCAATCTATGAGAAAAGAGATGGAAGTTAACTGGATGAAAGAGTGTGGATGCCTAAATACGGAGCAAAAGTTTAGATGGAAGTAAAAAAGCTTTCAACGTTACTAAGAAAGGAATAAGAAGTCAGTACTTGAAAGGGATTTCAGAAAATTCAACTCAAAATAAGTCAAAAATTCCTAATAGTAATGATACAGCTTATTAGTGAAGATTGTATCTTCAATATTGCTTGGAATCTCTAAAGCAAAACTTTTGACCCTCTGATCCAAGTTTGAGAGGTATTCTTCAACCCACAAAGCAGCAGCAGTGCTCTTTTTATCTCTAAAGGGCTGTAAATATATTTGAGCATTGCTTCTCATTCTTTCTCTTCTGCCTCAGTTTACATTCTGAGTGAATTCTCCAAGTACATTCAATTCTTTCATCACCATTTGAAAGGCAAATGGCTTTAATCAAATTTCTTGCTTTATGTCCATTCTGGTTGTGTATTTTGGCTTCTGATTTTATGAGGGTTTTTATTTGGCTGAGTTTTAATATCATTGAAGGTGTCCTGGTTGTAAATGAGCAGCCAAGCCTCTATTTGGCTCATTTAATTGCCTCTTTGTTGGCCTCACTAATCAGATCTGACTACTTTTACAAGCAGTGTCTGTGTCCAAGAAGCAACCAATACTCTTTATTTTACTTATGCATAATTTCTTTGTCATTATCACATCACTGAAATCATATCTGCGCAGCTGATATTAGCTAGATATGTTCTGGTCACTTTTCTGTCTTGTTTTTCTCTGAGCCCAGACACCAGTTAATGATCGGAGAATCTCATGTCCCTTTCTGCAGCAAAAGGTGTTCTATTCTCAATGTTTTATGCTGCCAGAATCTCGACACACATATTCAGATTTAAAATCCTACCTTCTTTGACCTCAAGGACAACAATTTATTTCTTCAATTGGCCTCATGCAAGTAAAATTCAGAAATATTCTACTAAGGTTTATAGCTAGAAGACATGCATCACATAAGCATAAACACATTAGATGTTCGGACATTTTAACTAGACATGTTTGCAGCTGCACTTGCATTTGCATATGTCCTGACACTTTGCTTATATTTACCACTCAAACATGGTTTCCCTCAAGGTTTGGAGACAACCAGGCCTGACTTTCAAACAAAATTATATGTGTAGCCCTGATACATATATAGTATTAATAAAGGGATTATTTTGCTCTAAAAGAAATTTATACAGTAGGCAAAGTCCTTAAGCCAGTACTTAGCTTACTATGTCATTAATATATAATGTGACAGGAGAAGTATTCAAATATAAACAAATTAATTATGCATGTAGATGAACTTTTAATTTAGTTACCCTGGATTACAGCAAGGTTAACATAATTACAATGAAGCTATTACAACTGAAATGAAAACAAGATGCATTTTCATGTTGTTAGTTTAGAGACCTGGCTTGAGCAGTATTCAAATGCTGCTCCAGCTTGATTCATTCATAGAAAATGAGTTAAAAGTAACACCATAAAATGTGTTTGCACTCTCTCTGGGCTTTATACATCTGCTTTATGGTTTGTTTTAATAACAAACATTTTATTGTTGAGATATGTAATAAATATGACATACCACATCCTGTGGCCTGCAAAGTATGAAGATGAAAAAGCTGTGTATGAACAGAGGAGATTCGATAGCCTGTGTAAGGCTAGAACGCTGGGGCCCATTTGTCTTCATATATAGCTTGTTTCCATGTGACAATCAATAGATAATTTGCCCCGGGGGCAAGTATTCCTTTATGAACAGTAGTCAAGCTTTTATTATAGGACTCATTTCACCTGATTCACTTTCCAGTGCTAACAGAATTCCATTGCTTTGGTAAAATCAGATACATTTGTGGCCTACATTATGTCAAAAACTGAATTTTTCTTCCTATGAGGACACTAGGTTAGGATAAATATATGAGCCATACTATGAAAATTATTGTTTTCTTAACTGGAGTGTGAAGGTCCTTAATATAAAACAGACCCCCATTTCTGCATAGGGATTTGAAAAAAACAGAGCATATTGCATTTGCATGACAAAGTTTTGGTAGCCGGACAGGTTGCATGGGTGGCTTCTGTGAGAAGACACCAGAAGCTGTCCCTGTGTTGGAAGAAGCCAGTTCCAGCAGACTCCAAGACGAACCTGTCACTGGCCAAAGCTGAGCCCATCAGCAGTGGTGGTAGTGCTCTGTGATAACTTAGGGTAAGTTACACTGGGCAGCACCTGGGAGACAGGAGTGAGATTATGTGAAAGAAAGAGCTCTGCAGATACCAAAGTCAGTGAAGAAGGAGTTTCTCCAGGCACTAAAGCAGAGACTCCTCTGCAGCCCACGGTGAAGGCCATGGTGATGCAGACTGTCCTTATGCTGTCCATGGAGGTCCACACTGCAGCAGAGATCCAACTGCAACCCATGGAAGGCATTGAAGGAGATTGTGACCCTAAGTGAAACCTGCCCTGGAGCAAGCTCCTGGCAGGACCTGTGGTCCCATGGAGAGAGAAGCCCACACTAAAGCAGGTTTTCTGGACTTGTGATACCATGGGTGACTCACACTGGAGCAGTCTGTTCCTGAAGGACTGCACCAGGCAGAAGGGACCCACGCTGGAGCAGTTCTTGAAAGGCTAATGTTGGAGCAGTTAATGAAAGACTGTATCCCATGAGAGAGAGCCAGTGCTGGAGCAAGGGAATAGCATGGGGAGGAAGGAGCAAAGAGACCAAGAGTTATGAACTGATGACAGTTGCCATTCTCCATCCCTCTGTGCTGCTCAGGCAGAGGAGGTAGAAGAGTTAAGAATGGAGTTGAGCCTAGGAAGAAAGGAGGGGTGGGGGAAAGAAGTTTTTAGTTTAACTATTATTTCTTGTCCTACTCTGTTTACCAGTAATTGGCAATAAATTAAATTCCTCTCCCCAAGTTAAATTTGTTTTGCTGCGACAGTAATGGATATGCCAACTCACGAGATTATCACTGTATTTTCTCCCTCTGTCTTGTTGATGGAAGAGGAGTGATAGGGTCACTTGGTGGGCACCTGATGTCCAGTCAAGAACAATCTACCACAGAAAGGTCTCTCACTCTCCTTTAGAAATCTCTAGTCCCTTCATTACTGATTACATACACATCCAGAGAGTGAGGCAGACTTGGCTTTAATGCTCTTCTTACCATGAAGGAAGTTCAGTTCATATGTTTATCTTCCTAGAACATGTTGTGTACAAGCATACCAAAAAAAAATTCATTTAGATCACTTAATACTTTCTTATTTTCTGACTTTACTCTGACATCAGGATCCCAGTAAAGAATTTGGAATTCACTGAGTAAAAGAAAAATAAAAAAAAAAATGAGAACATGCTATAACCTAGTAAGTGAAGAATTTAATTGGCTTCTGCCTACTCCATCTTACTTAAAGACATTTGGAGATTAGAACTCAAAATGCTTTTTCCAAGGTGAAGGCTATATTCCTTGGAATGTTTTATAAAACACTATGTTGAGATCCCTAAACATATTTTATCTTTTCTATAGGAACTGTAGGGGCTTCAGATTCCATTCCAAAATACAAGACTGGCATTCAACAAACCAGTTAAGCAGAGCTTAAGAGCCTAGTTCAAGATTGATTGGAGAAAATACCAGCTAGTCTACCATGTTGTCTGAGATACTTTGAACGCTTGAAATACGATTTATTTGCCTGTCTATTTGTATTTAGTGCCAATTTAGATATGCTAGAGTGTCCCATTTCATTTCTGTTTGCCTTTCTAAAACTGTGTTGAACTCTTTTAGCTGATGCTGTGTATCGTATCTGCCAGCCTTGGACAACTGGACAGCTGAAAATGGGAGATGAATATTTATTCAGGAAACTGAATCCTGCTTTTAGGACCCAAGAGAGAAATTTCTCTGACCACATGAAGTTGTGTTTGTAGGATCCTAAAGGTATGTCCATATCTTTGGTAAGCAGAGGATCATTTAGTTTATAGTTATCCAAGGATCCAAGCCCAAAGGAACAGACATCCTTAAAGCATGCCTACCTTACTAACACTTTAAAAGATTTCAAATTTTCAACGTGTCATCTCTAAATCACTAGGTGTTTCACATATTAGAAAGTCTACCTTCAATATTCACCTTCAGCCAGTTTATAGATGAAAATAAAATGTCAAGGAGAGGCTCAAATACTAAACAGTTTGGCTGCCATTCAGAGGAATTTTACCAAGCTGAAGAAATGGGCCAAGAGGAACCCCATGAAGCTGACTAAAGAAAAGTTCTAAGTCCTGTACTTGAAGAGGAATAAACCCACACACCAGTAACCAGTGGAGGCTGATCGTCTGCAAAGCAGCTTTGCAAAACAGAATCTAGTGTTCCTGGTGGAAAGTGATTTGACCATGAACCACAAGTGTCCTATGAGTGCAAGAAAGGGCTACAGCATCCTAAGAAGCAGCAGGAAAAGCATTTCTAGCAGATAGAAAGAGGAGATCCTTCTCCTCTGCTCAGCACTATTGAGTGTGTCCAGTTCTGGGCTCTCTGGCAGAAGAGTCATGTATGTACTCAGGAGAATCTAGTGCAGGATCACAAGGATGTTTATGGGACTGGAGCACCTTCCAGGCAAGGGGAGCTGAGACGAATAGCACAGTTCACTTCACAGAAGAAGGTTTGGGGCCCTGGCAAGGGGCTGGTGCAGGTCTTGCCAGTGTTTATAAATACTTGATGGAAATGAATGAAGAAGCGGGAGCCAGATCCTTCTCAGTGGTGCCCACTGACATTATAAGAGGCAAGAGATAGAAATTGAAAAGCAGTAAAATTTCACATGATCATAAGAATAAACAAGTCCAACACTGGAAGAGGTTGTCCAGAGGGGCTGTTCAGTTTGCATCCCTCAAGATATTCAAAACCTGAGGACAGAGACCTGGGCACCCTGGTGTAGTTGATAGTGTGAGCAAGGGTGTTGGACTCCAAAGGCCCATTACAACCTCAACAATTCTGTGATCCTGTGTTGCGGATTGTAGTTTCTTGCGATGGTGTGGCAAGCCGCAGAACTTCCCTGGGAGCGCAGGGGGCTTCCTTGTGGAGGGAAGCTGTTTCACTTCCTGTGGCCCCTTTCGGACTGCCCCTCATGGCCTTGGCTAGCTCTCAGCTCCGCAACACGGCGGCAATGAAGGAGGCGAGAAGGGGTCCCCGCATGGAGGCTTCAGAGGATGTTTATTCACATGGTCCCAAAGGCAAACACGACCAATCAACTGAGTCCCCAAAGCAGAGAGGCCACAAGGCACACACCGTAGACCTTTTACATGGGGATCAGGGGGTGGAGAGAGCACACGGACCAATGGTCCCAGGGCACAGGGGCAGTACATGGGTGGGATTAGGGTGCAGAACAAATGGGGAGAACCCGAGGGAGTGGCTAGGAACAGGGGTGGGGGAAGGAGGACAATGTGGGGAGGGCAGGACCTTGACATATAAGGGAAAAAGGTGCAGAGAAATCAACAGGCCCATCAGGGAAACAGAACTGGGGTACCTGACCTTCAAGGGGATTTTCCTGTTCTCTGATTGGCATCCCACAATCCTGCTAATCAGATACTTAACAGTGGACCTTTTGAACTGAGCCGAATGAAGCCTTAATGGAGAATGCACATTCTCTTATTAGCAGCTGAACTACACTAGATGAGGGAATATACCCAGCTGTTTGATCAGTCATCTGTGTTTTAAAACTCTTTCTGTGGGAATGAAAGCAATATTTCAAGTACTTTCGTCATATAAATTGCACAGAAAAAAATACTCTAGAGAGCAATCTTTCATTGGCAGACGGTGGACTTTGTGACCTATGAAATAATTTCTAAGCTTAATTTATTATTATATCAACAATAAAATAACACTTGCTCTAGTAATTTGTTATACCATGGAGTGAGTCTCTTTAATATTGAAAAAACTGTATAAGTAATGAATTTAGCATCCCGTATTAGTATTAGATTTGCATTTATAGTACAATTGCTGTTACTCCTGTTATGTTTTATATTATAGTTGTCCATGAAAGTTGAGAGGTGTTAATCAACTGAACAATGCTGGTTTAGCAGACATGAGATAATAAAAGGACAGGTTGATAATAATCATTACTTTAGAACTAATAAAATCTGTTGTATGTAATTTACCTATAAAAGTTAAAGCTTACTGTAATTGATCTGTCATTTTTTATTACTGCAAAATATGCTCCTGTTCTCATTATAAGGGTTGTTGTTGCAAGGCAGTTTGTAGGTGCCATAGTTTGGCTCAGTTTAACTTCTCAGCAAAATTATAGGTGTTATCTCTAGGAGAAGAAAACCAGAATATGCTCTTTGTGCAATGTCTTCAGGAAGCACACATTATTAGTAGAGAGGATATTGGCCCAAAGTTTCTTAGCTGTGAAAAAGCTTTAGGCAATTTCATTGCATATAATTAAAGATTAAGATGAATTTTTTAATATATGGAAGTTTTAAAGGTAGTTCTTGAGGAACATATGACAGATGGTTATGTAAGATGAGGGTAATGATGTGAAGTACGCCCTTTGACAAGCCTTGCATTGTCTTTTGTGGCTGAGAGATATTACCATTATGTTGTCTTAGTTTCCATTTTTCTCAATTCTGCCTGTGATTTTTGGAAACCACTCTTCCTTTATTTAAGTGCTCTACTGGATAAAAGAAGTCAGAAGACAATTCCAGGAGGATGAAGTGAAGATTATTAAGTCCAAGTGCTAGCTAACACTGCTATGTCCACCACTAGACCATGTACATACGTACTGCGTTTACATATCTTTTAAATACCTCCAGGAATGAGGACTCAGCCAGTTCCCTGTGCAGTCTGTTCCCATGCTTGACTGTGTAGACATTTTTCATGATATCCAATCTAAACTTCTTGGGATGTAACTTGACACCATTTCCTCCTTTTCTATCTCTTGTTACTTGGGGGAAGAAACCAATCCCTACCTCACTGTAACCTCCTGCAAGGTAGCTGTAGATAGTGAAAAGGTCCCCTCTGAACCTCCTTCACTTCAGGCTAAAGCCCCAGCTCCTTCAGCTGCTCTTCACAAGACTTGTGCTCCAGACTCTTCCCCAACTCCATTGCCCTTCTCTGGACACACTCCAGCACCTCAATGTCTTTCTGCTAGTGAGGGGCCCAGAACTGGACACAACACTTGAGGTGTGGCCTCACCAGTGCCTAGCACAGGGGAAACAATCACTATCCTGGCCCTGCTGGCCACACTATTGCTGATACAGGCCAGGATGCCATTGGCCTTCTTTACCACCTGGGCACACACTGGCTCATGTTCAGCCAGCTGCTAACCAGCACTGCCAGATCCTTTTCCACTGAGCAGCTTTCCAGCCACTCTGCCCCCAGACTGTAATGCTGCATGGGGTTGATGTGACCCAAGTGCAGGACCCAGCACTTCTCCTTGTTGTACTTCACACAATTAGCCTTGGCCCATCGATCCAAGCAGTCCAGATCCCTCTGCAGGGCCTTCCTACCCTCCAGCAGATCGACATTCCCACTCAACTTGGTGTCATCTGCAAACTCACTGAGGGTGTACTTGATGCCCTCCTTCAGATCATTGATAAAGATATTAAACAGGACTGGCCCCAATACTGAGCCTTGGGGAACCCCACTAGTGATCGGACACAGAATATAGCACCATCCGCCACCACTCTCTGGGCCTGGCCATCCAGCCAGTTTTTTATCCAGACAAATTACAGCAGAATAGTTGTGTATAAATCTGTATAAATCTTATGGTTTTCCTCAGTCCTGAGAAAGAGATGTGTTTTTATTTGACCACCTCAAAAAGGATAATTAGAAAAGCACAAGATGGGTTAGTGTTTTCAGCCTGAAGAGCAGAAAATCATCAAAGGGAAACAAAAAAAACATAATGAAATGAATGGAATACAAGAAGAAATACCATTTCTTAGAATATAAAGACCCAATAAGATAACATCAGGCAAAAGTTTTACATTACAGAAAAAGAATTGCTTTCTCATGACTCAGAATTTAACTGTGGAATTTCTTCACACAGAAAAAAAAAAGAACAAATTTACAAAATTAAAAAGAATTGAGGCAAATTAGAATAATCTATGTATATTTGAAGGGACTTCTGCATGACCTTTCCCTCATGTTTCTACTCCTGGCATGCAAGTATGTTTTGAAGAAAAATACCAGAGTAAGCATTTTGAAGAAAATGCCAGAGGAAGCAGAGGGTCTTTTTGATGCAGCAAGGCCTTTGCTAATTGTGTAGTGGTCTGGGAATGTAGGAATTTTATTCTTGCCTTCAGATTATGAACTATTTTATTCTATTTTTTAACTATAGTTTTTGGATTAGATATAAGTTGCATTTTAACTTTGATTTTTATTTATAGAATGCTAAATATTTACTAATTACTTAATAGAAATTTTAATTGTTTATTAAAAGTTTTTACTTTCCCATATAATCACACGACTTAATATTAAATATGAAATTTTCTTGTACAATTTGTATATCACTCTTGTTGCTCCGCAATTTTAGTTCAATTTCATGTTACACAACTCAGTTTTACTTCAGGTATTGTTACCTAATAGTCTTTTTCAGTTTCCATTCTTTTGAGGCTTTAATAGCTAGTATGTAACTGTCTGCTTGAAGCCAAAGTGGCACTACCTCATTATTGTTTATTGAACATGTTGTATTGAAAACAGCAAATATACTTTTTTTTGGTGAACTTTGTAAGTGAATGTTAAAGACCCAAAGGCCTAATAACATTCTTACATGAATCAATGACTTGAGGTTACTTTGGCGAAAAAGATCTTTTCCAACCTAAGTAATTCTATCATTCATTGATTTACAGTAACACCAGTTTTCCTGCCTTTTTGGCTGCTCTCAGAAATCTTTTACCCTTATTAAACTACCTCAAATAACATAAAATATTTTCTGCATCAGTTGCAGTGAAATGAAAGTCTTTCATTATGTGTGTAGAGTTAGGACCAGTGTCCTTCTCCCTTCCTTTCTACTCTCTCCAGGTACAGATTTTTGGGTTTGGATTTGGTGCCATTTCTTTAGGATACCTTGATGGAAGACCTTATTAAACCCCTGTAAACATATGCACATTCTAACAATTAGATCTTCATTATTCTCAGACTTTAGGGATGTATTAATGCCAACATATTTAATGTGCCTACAACTGTTCTCTGACACTTGAGCTCAGAAGAAGGGAACAGTTTATGTTTCATATTCTCCGAAACGTGTGGCTCCATGTTGAGAATGGTCTTTGGGGATTGTGTTAGCTTTTAAATTGTAAACAGGACAGTGACAGCTGGCATGAGTCAGTAGCCTGCCATAGAGTATTCTAACAGTTTATTTGTAAATGGAATCAAGTTCCACTGCCTAGGAACATTCCCAAAGTAGCCACTGACTTTTTCAGAGTATTGTATTGATTTTGGATGGAATGTATGCTCTCTATAGAATCTCCATTGATTCTTTTTCCTTTTCCATCTCTCTCTCCGTCTCTTTCTTCTCTCTCTACCTCTCTTCTTCTTTTTCCCCCTGCCAGTTTGAGAGTTCCAATCTTTACAGTTTGCCTGAAGTTAAATCAGATTTGTCAGTTCATTTTCCTAGTTATCTCCTGAAGTCTTTTAAAGTTGATGTCCTATTTGATCCTTTCCATCCTTCTGATTTTAATTTGTAGTTAGCAATTTCAGATTTGATTGTCTTTGGTGTTCCCGGCTGAATATCATCTCTTCACGTCAACATCTTATTAATCTTTTTATTGGTTTATCTTAATAGTAATTTACTGACACTTTAATTTGAGACAGTTCCTTAAGGTGTCCGCTCATTAAAAAAACAGAAAACCATTATGGAGACACATTAGGAGAACAAATACATGACATTTTTAGCTGTTCTGCTATACACATTTCTCCCTTAAGTGTTTCTTTAGCAGCTGTATAATCTTTTGACTCTCATTAAATCTTTGAGTCTTCCTGACTTCCTATGCTTAAAAATCTTCTATTAGAAGTTTTAATGATGTTAGCAAGTCATTCCTAAACACTTCTTCAAAACTGCAACATTTAGCTCACCTTCATATATTCTCAGTTCTCCTATTTTCTTCATTCAGACCCAAATTTTATCTTTTGAATAGCTGCTGAAGGTTTTGGTTTGCTTATTTGAGGGGATTTTGTGTATTTTTTCATCATCATGAGTTTTGGGTGTTTTGGTATTTTTTTTATTTCTAACAATCCCCTACATTTAGCTGTATACTAACACCTTTTAGCCTTTTAAATCAGTATTCATAGAGAGTTTGCCTCACATATGGTTTTTATTTTTCTATACTGTCTGTCTGAGAGAATTTAGACATTAACTTGCTTCAGTTTCTTTCTGAATTTCATCGTAACTATTTTATTTCCATGTTTAGATTTTCTTTCTGAAGTTAAAAATTATAGCGGTAGATTTCTGTTCCATTTTTATTCTGCAAATATGTTTAATTCTAATATTTTTCAAAGGTTATCTATTTAGGTGCTTTGCTGGTCACTTTGCACTAGTAAGTAAGGCATTGCAACACCTCAGCTTAAGGAACCCAGCAGGGATATTAAACAGGAGTTTAGACTCACGATTCAATGCTTGACTTCTCTTACAAGAGATAGAGAACGAGGCATCTCAGAAAATGAATGCTAAAGCTCAAAAGATAAAAAAGGCAATTTAAAAATTTCAAAACAAACCAAAGAAAAAGGCTTAATATGGTTGTCTGTCTTAACTTCCCATTTTCTCCTTGCCTGCAGCAGGAATGTGAAGAAGATCTATTGGCCTGTTGAGGTTCCTCTACATTATGTCCTGAATCCAGGGAAAGACTAATATTCTTGGATAGACTTTATCAACACCAACCCTTTGTGCTTAAAATGGCGA
>WEIT01011898.1:173-16970 GCA_013389985.1 Dryoscopus gambensis | reverse complement strand
AGGACAGGGTGATACATCAGTGCGCACGGAAAGGGCTAGAGATGTTATTTATCAAATAATTTGATTTGACGTGTGGACTGTTAGATGGATAAGAAACTGACTGGGTGATTGCATCCAGAGGGTAGTGGTCAGTGGCTCAGAGTTCCTCCCAGTGGACATCAGTGACTCTCAGGGCTCCACATATTGAGCAGTACTGTTCAATATCCTTATAAATCACACAGAGGGATAAAGTGCACCCTCAGCAAATTTACAGATGGACTTTTTACAAGAGCATATAGTGACAGAACAAGGCGGAATTGCTTCAAACTGAACACCAGTAGGTTTAGATTAGATATTAGGAAAAAATTCTTTACTGTGAGGATGGTGAGGCACAGGAGCAGGTTGCCCAAGGAAGTTGTGGATGCCCCACCCCGGCAGTGTTCACAGCCGGGCTGGATGGAGCTCTGGGCAACCTGGTCTAGTGGAAGGTCTCCCCGTTCATGGCTTGGGGCTTGTAACTACATGATCTTTAAGGTCCCTTCCAACCCAAACCATTCTATGATACTTCTTTATCTTGGTACCCTCCTTGCCCAGGCAGGCAGTTGACAGACTGCTCTAGAAGTTCTGAGGTGTTTTCCTTTGGCTTCAAAGATGGGTGTAGATCTACACCTATTTCAACTAAATGGATCAGAGCCTTAAAGCCATAATGGTCAGTTAATTTGAAAAACTCATTAGAGTGGTGGTGGAGTGGAAGAGCAGGCACTATCTGAACCAAAAAAAATTTATCTATCAAATATTTCATAATCTTTCTCACTAAGAGGAAGGTGAGTAATTATATTGTTGGGGAGTTCTGCGAGGATTGTACCAGCATTCACAAGAGAACAGCAGGAAAAGTTTGACTCTCCCAACACATACTTTTCCTGCTTGAGTTGAGGCACAACAAACTCAATAGTCACAAAGCAGAGGTGGTTGACAGTGTGGGGTGACACAGTCAGAGTCCTTTCCTGGAAGTGGGTCTGAGGACGGCTATAAACTTTATGCTGTGATACGTTGATTCAAAATAAACCCAGACCGTGTGTGTAAAGTTACAGGAAGGTGTTGAAAAGCAAATGCCAACATCTGTGCCCTAAAGAAAGTGTCATTTGCTGGTAGAGACCTTGCAAACTATCCTATCGTGCAGTCTCTGAGCTGGGATCTGTAGTTAACACAAGATGATATGCATGTGTATAATAAAAGAAGCCATCCCTCAGTGCCCTGGTGACCCCAGGGCCCTGGCTGTCAGCTGCCAGGAGAGAAGCTGGAGGCTCTGGTGCTGTGCAGAGCAGGACTGCACTGGTAACTTTGGAAAGAGGTGCTTTGTCCATGCACCATCTAAATATGCTTCTGTCTGCAGGAAATCTATAGGGACCCTTGCTGCTGGTCACTGCTTCTGCAAGCCTTGTCTCTGAGTCTGCTGCATCAGGTTTTCTGTCCCCAAACCTGGTCCTTGTGGGCTCTATCACACAAAAGCATCCAAAACTTCAGAGTAAAAGCAGCTGGGACAAGGGTGAAGGTTCACTGTCAGAAGTGTAACAGCACCCTCCATCGCATACTTAGCACCATCCTTTCGTACCTTGCCTTGAGTCCTCATGCAGATTTTGCAGCTTCAGCATGTTCATTCTTTTTTGGTATTTGCCTGTCACGAATAATTAAAAGTGATGGATATTTTTGTTTGAATTAGTCCCAGATCAAGGAAAAAAGAAAATAGAGCCCATATTGAGAGTGAAAAACTTTAGTATAGTACTTAAGTTAATATGAGGCATATGTGCAGTCCTGAAGTAAGCAAATAAAACTTGCTTACTTACTAAAGGCTTTTCAGAAGCACAGGCAGCTTATCTGCCCAGGTATACCATGCAATGGGAGTTACTCCTATGTCTAGAATTAAGCAGTGTGCATTTTCTTCTGGTGGATTATGGTCCATGTGTTCAATTCAGAGAAAAATGGTTCCAGAAACAGCTTGCACAAATATTCTGTGTTGTCTCCAGATATTCTCACTTACAGACGTTTTCTGGATAACTGCCTACGTAGATTCTTGGGCCTTAGGCATAGGCAACAAGTACATTTTTTCAGGTACTACCTTAAAATGGGCCTTCAAGTAGAATTCTATTTAATCCCTGTACTAGTTTGAAAGCAAACTAGTGAGAGATTTCAAGTCAGAAATACAATTTAATAGGAAAAATAAATGTAATAGTACAGAAAAAACAACCCACTGACAGAGTCAGAGTACAAACCCGACCCCCTGACAGTCAGGGGGTTGGCAGTAGTCCAATCAAACGGTGGCTGCAGTCCTCCTGAAGTGATGGTTCTGTTGAGGCAGTGACTCTGTAGAAAAGGTCTAATCTTCCTCTGAAGGTCCAGTGGTGGTGTAGAAGGGTCTGGTCTTCCTCTGGGAATCCAGTGGAAAAGGCTGCCTGTGCTGCTCCAAACCCCAGGTTATATCCAGGTGGGAATGCTTGGCTCCTCCCTCTGGGTGGAACATCTCACAATGGGATGATGAGTCATGGCTGATGGCCCATTAACAGAAGATATCCCCCGGAGGGAGGATGGGTCATGGGAGAGATAAAGAACTCTGCCCCACCTGGTGTCAACAGCTGGCACATTAACAGAAGATAATCCAGAGGGAGGAGGCAGGGAACATTGCTACACCTGGTTTCAACAGATGGTGATAGAATATTTTTTTCTGGGGGGCACATCTTACATTGTAACCTAGGACAATCCCCCGGAGCCTTTTTTCCTGAGTTGTCAGTCTATTTCTGAAGCAACAGCTATGATTAGTCACAGCATGATATAAAACAAACAGTAGTAGGAGGTTGGAAAATACTTTAAAGGGTTAAAAACTATAACAAAATAAAATGAGACATCCATGAATAACAATGAATGTATCCTTGGACTGTTTTCCATTTTCCATTTCATAAAATGAACCTGAATTTTCAGTGTTTTCTTTCATTCTACTCCTAGAAGGTATTCAACATTCCCTATTAAATCCCTTAGGACCCCAAAGGTCCATACAAGGCGCCACTCAGCCATTGTATCTTCCTTATTTGCCAAAATGGCAGCTTTATCACTGTGGCACAGACCCTGGCTCACTGTGCTGTCTGTGCTGTTCACAACAAGTAAGTCTTGAAGCACCCATAAATGCTGTAGGCCATATACAGTCATTGTGCAAATCAGAGAAAAATGGTATGAATAGAATTTGAACTCTGATTTAGCCTATGTCCTGTAGAAAAATGTAAGCATTTGGAAGATTTATAGGATTGAAAGTTTTGGGACTACATGCAGCTGACAGCTCCGACTGAGCTCAGAACTTTGTTGGGCTTCACTGGGCTGAAGGAGTGCTGTTTTATGGTGGAAATCTCTCCCCTTGGGATGTGGTCAGGAAGGAGAGTCACTACGTTATGCTGTGGCTGGACATAGGAAACAGTTTGTCTATGAGTGTGCCTGCTCTGGCTCCCCACCAATGAGTGTAGGTGGCCCCATTTGGGGCGATCTGCTCTTCCCAGACAATTGCAAAAAGACCATGGCTGAGGCTGAGCAAACTGTCCCTTTTCAGTGGATTTCTGAGGCCTCTGTTGTAGTAGCAGTGGGAGGAAAAAGCATGTTATCTTCTCAAATGACCCAAAGCAATCAGGTTAATTTGAAAAATGTTGTGACCTCGACCTTATCTTATCTTCCAGCTCATTCTACCCGTATTTTATTGTCTGCATTGTGCAGACACACTGGAATTAAAAGAGAAAAGTAACTGATTAGTGTAACAGCATGGATCTTACTTAAATCCAGCTGGCTGAAAGCTAAGTATGAAACCATGTTTGAGGTACTTGTGGTTTTGCCTAAATCAAGTGGCAAATGGGAGACTTCAGATCCGAGGGGCCAGGTCTTCATCACTGTGTGTTTCATGATGCAAATCAGTTTTGTGCCATTTGTTCCTCTCTCTCCTAGACGTTGGAGATGTGGTCCACTCTCCTCAGGGACAGAGCTGAGTAATAAAGAAGGAAAAAAGAAAAACCAAAGACACAGCCATGCTGAAGTCACCACACCAGGCTGTAATTCCATGCAGCTCTGCAAGGGGGCTGATGAGGTCCTCAGCTGTGGTGTGGGCAAGACAAGATGGGTACTGAGGATATCAGCCTCCCTGGACATGAGCCACCATCCACATGACTTGGAAACACCGAGGTCTACTGGAATGTGGCCCTTCTTGCTCTCAGTGCACCTAGGATTACTCCTATGGAGCCAAATTTGTGTACAGCATTGAATTTTCAGACAGCCAGTGGTAACCGCGGTTACACAAAAATCCTTTTCCATTAAAAGACAGAAATGTAGCTTATGAGTTTTTCCTTTTCCCAGAAGAGCAAGCTGAGTTATTAATTTTAAGCGCAAATATTCCTTATCCACTGCTAACTGGGAGTTGGGACAAAGAAACCAAATGTGGGAGACACCAGAGCCTGTGTTCAGCAAGGGCAAAGTCACTCATTTCTCACAGATAAGGATGAAGGTAGAAATTAACTTGCTTTTGATGTCTAGATCTTGAGAAGGGTTCAAGACAGCAAAGATTGTGAAAATTAATAATCTCAGCCCCTTGGTACTGATTTTAGTGGCAATAATTCCTGGGTTTTTCAGCCTGGAAATTATCCATAAAGTCAACATGATTTTGTCTCGTAGCATAGGCAAGCTCTTTTGCTCTCTTTTGAGCAGGCAGAGACAAGTATTAAACATAGCTGGTCTGTTGAAGAGATTATTACTTATAGGTATGGAGTCTTGTGTGAGTAACATAGCAGTTGCAAATTACAAAAGAAAAGCCCCTACAAATCAGAAGTAGGTAATTATTTCTTCCAGGATTTACATGAAAGTGGATTAATTGTGCCACTTGCACACAGTGAAGTAAAAGTACTGGAGACCAGCTGCAGGAAGATTCCCTTTTTTAGTTCTTTTTAGAGTGCCAACTTTTTACCATTTCATTTCCTAAATTCTCAAGTACATATTAAATCTCATGAAGATTATAATCACCATTTCCAGAAGTCGCAATTTTGAATACTCAACTTCTAGGCAGACAAAGCCAGATTTTTATAGATACTTCTATACTGTATTTTGGACATGAGTCTGAGCTCGCTAGCTTAGACTGAAGACACATAGTCGTGGATGCTAGAAGACTTTGGGGGAGAATGGATGGAAAAGACTCAGAGAAGGTTAGGATCTCACCATCTATTGACACAGCCCTAGGTGTGCTTCTGCTTGGTTTGGTACACCCAACTGCAGTTTGATGCATTACTGGCCAATAAGACAGGAGGTTTCTCTTGGAAGGACTATGCCATAGGGATAAATGGGGTCTTGGCTAGACCTGTGCCATGTCCAGCAATAGTTCAGGAACATGCTTCCTTGTGCTCTTCCTTAACGAGAGTGCAGGCATATAAACTGCCATCTAAATTTGGGCTTGCAGACTTAGTCAGCACACAGGTCCCAGGTATTCTTCTCACTTAGAATTTTGCTTGTTGAGTCCATCAAGGATTTTCTTTGTTTAATCATGTTGTTTCATCATCATGATCCTCATCCTGATGAGGGTTGTTGGGGAATGGGGCCACAGTGATAGTGCTTCAGTTCTACTACAAGTCTCTGTAAAATCGTCTCTGGAAATGGTCTCTGTTGCCAGCTGGATGCCTACCACCAATGTAGGCAATGCTAGTAGAGAAAGGCAATTAAATATTTACATAATAAAAGTAGATGTTAAACTCATTATTGCATGAGTTGTTGATAATTAATTGCGACACAAATGCAGAGATAAGACTAAGTTGCTTCAAGGGACGGCTGGGGGCTCAAGGCTGTGGACTTCTTTCACTCTGGTGGAGCAAATACTAGTTGGGAGACGAAGCCAATTCTGGGTAGATGAAAATGGAGCCAGACAGTACCTGAGACAGCTCTCCAGATCTGCTGATATCAAAATACTGGCAAAAGTAAAATTGTTCAAATGGGGCACAGCTCTTTAAACTCACTAAATATTTTCCTCTTTCCTTTCAAGGAGTGTGGTCAGCAGGCCTCCATTTCCAATGTGTTGCAGTAGGAGTTAGGGAGCAATTTTTTGTTTGGGTCTGAGCCATAGGAGTCTAAAAGCCCTCAATGTCTATTTCAAATGAAATGAAATAATCTTAAATGTTTGACAAGATATTGAAACCAAAGAACAGATGTTTATTTCCACTGAATACCTGTGTACAAGTGTTTGATATATTCACTATTGTAAAGAATGGACCAACAGATCCTCAAGCAAATAAAGAAAATAATCAGAATGAAAGAATGCCTAAATTCCCCTAGAATATTTTTATTTCAATGCTTCCAGTTATTTTCCAAAGGACCTAGGAATCATTGAAGAATTCCTCCTTCTAACAAGGCTGGATTGTCCCCGCAGCTGACCTGTGCTCTTTGGGAAAAAAGAACAACAACAAAAACAGAGAGTAAAAGAGGATGCTTTAATGCTTTAGTGGACAAGAGGAAACTAGGCCAGCATGAGATTGCTGGTCTGCTTTACACTGAACTCTGAAGTATTCCTGCTCCCCTGTGATGGCTGTGCATTACTGTAATGAATATTCCCTCTCTGTGCTGAGAGGCAGTTCTTGTTCCTCAAGAACTCCTTTTCACAGGAAAAGAAATTATTTTCCCCATTGCTATCTCTGTCATCTAGACAGTGAAAGATGTTTTAAGTAGCTGTTTTGTACCCATGACCCATTGCCCCTAACTTCCTCTAGCCCTGCGAAAGCCCTGTTAATCTTCTTTGCAAAATATTTGTGAGTAATTATTTATTCCACAGCTTGTTGCATTACACAGGCTGGAATCAATCCAGAAACAAAACTTCTACATGAGAAGAAGGTTCAGCACCTTAGTCCTAATTTTTGTTCTTGCTCAACATCAAAACTCAAAAGGTTGTCACTTACTATGATGAAGTACTTTGCATATTTAATTTTGGAAATGCTAAGAATGCCTTTACATGAAATACATTATTTGGAAAAGGGCCCTATATCTTATTTTAATTAGGTCAAGACATCTTAGTTTGACTCCTTTATTGCTTCACTTTTAGGTAAAAACGCAACACAACATAAATCATATGGGACTGTCACATAAAAGGCATCTCTAATTTTTCACTGAAAACTATAACCAATGACCAAATAATTTCTTTACTGTTTTTTTTAAATTGTAGCTGATCAGTGTTTTCTGAAGGAAATCAACTGGGAAATCTCCAGCCAGTGTTAATGGAAACAATGTTCGTGCTGCTGTGTCCATCTCCTTAGAGGCCAGCAGTCTGGTTATTTATCATCAGGGAAGTATGACAATGAATATGCCCTTATGTAACACAACGATTCCAACTATTTCAAAATCAGCAAAGTTTATTTAGCACAGACGCGAAATCCAAAGCTTTCAGAAACTAATCAGAATAGAACCCTGTACAGGCTATGGTGACTGTGATAAATATTGCTAGCCTGGCTTTTCTTCAAAACTGGCTACAAAAGTTTTGCTAAATGAAGAAGCCTTAGATAGCTCAGTACAGTGGGGCACAGCTTCCTGGGCAGCCCATTGCAGACTGTCCCTGCAGCCCTGTAAGCTGGGAACTCTCAGACACATCCAGACAGAGAGGGCAGCAAACCTCTGCCCAGCCTTGGACAGCTTTTCAGGGCTCCCTCCCTGATGCTGTGCGAGATGGGGAGCATATACTCTCTCCCTGGTTTTATGATGAAATGTCAGCACTCTTCGTTAACTCCAGGCATAAATTGCAAGGTGGTAGATAACCAAACCGTGCCCTATCAGTGAACCACAGAATCACAGAATGGCTAAGGTTGGAAGGGACCACAGTGGGTCACCTGGTTCCACCTCCTTGCTAGAGCAGAACCACCTGATTTGGCTACCCTTGTACCAGGGAATATGTACATGGACCAAAAGCCTGTTGCTGCTGACTGTTTGGTTTAAACGGAAATTTAATTTTGACCTGTAAAATGCTAGAATGCTGTTTCAATCAATGTAGATTGAGGAGTACTTAATAACATGGAAATAGTACTTTTGCATCAGTTTCAACTTGAGAGCAAGAAATTGAAAGACCTGTCCCAGCAACAAAGCTCAGTTTGAGGACGATGTTGTATCTGCTGCTGAATCCCACCCTATGCCCGTTGTTAATCACCCCTGTGTAGTGTTAGTGTAGATACGGTGTAGTGACACTGTTCCCCACTGTAGTAATGACACTGTTCCCCACTGTAGTAATGACACTGTTCCCCACTAGAGTAGTGACACCTTTCCTCACTGGAGCAGTACCTGTGCTGGCAGCAGCTTCGGCCCACGAGCCAGGGGCTGGGCAGATCTCAGAGTGCTGTTTACCATCATGCTGGAAGTACCTCCAAGGATTGAACTGAGAGAAAGCCAGGCAACCTTGCAGGTCTGAGTGCCCCACCAGCACATCCTGCAGCTCAAATCTCATGCAGACGAGGTGTGAGGTTGCAAAGCACATTTCTACCTGGTGTCACAAGCATAGAGCACATTGGTAGTATTGCCCCTGTGTCCTGTACCAGCTTCACGTGGCTGTGGAGCAGACCGGTCCTGAGCTGGTGTCAAGCTTGCAAGGGCAAGTTACTCTTTCACAGGTTTTTTTTTTAACAAACGTGTGTGGGTAAAATGATTACCTACCAGTTCAGAGCTCCACAGGCCTGTGAAGGTGATTGATCTGAGGTAAGGGGCTAGCAAAACAGGTTTAGTATCTCAAACTTCAGGTCCAGTCACTGCTGCTTATTCCTAGGCAGACACAACCACAATTGCCTTCAGATCTCAGCACTTAAAATTATTTGGTGACATATTTCCCATCTGACTACGAAGCATGAAGGGCAGTTATCTGTTTATATATATACATAAACACATGCACTGTATCTATCTATCTATCTATCTATCTGAAATCCCTATATCTAGGGGGAGTCAGCCTTTTGCTTCCTAATATACCAGTGAACTAGTTTCTCTGACTGAATGAAAAAAATTTTTGATTTTGGAGGCAGCAGAAGTCTGGACCATCCCAGGTACTTAGAGCTATGACTGAAGGATGATGATAAGACCAAGAATGCTTTTGTGTGCTAATGCCTTGGTTTTGTGCTGACAGCTTTATACTCAGGCCTGACATCCCACTTGTTAGCCTGCGACCATCTTATGATTGGCAGGATTCCAAGGCTGCCTCATGCTTACAAGTTGGAAACTCTCCTCCTGAATCAGACCATTTTAGTGTGGCAGCAAGTGGTCCTACCACATCAGTCTCTAAAATACTTCTGTAGTGGGTCATATGTGCTTTTTTAGATTTATTATGTTATTTCAGGATCTTTCTCAATTCCTCCCCACTTTACCTTGCTCCCATATCCAGGGACAGATTTCAGGGGTGACATAAATAAAATTCTTATTAATTAAGACTGAATGTCAGGCTTTCCATTGCAGGACTAGAAATAAATTACGTGAAAGTACAGTGTAAATAACAGCACTGCAGATGTACACTGGGTCATTTTCTAGCACCCAAGCTCTGCTATGCACCCCAACATGAAGCCCTGGGACAGGAATGTAGCACCAGCAGAGTGTTTCTTGACGTCCTGGGAGTAAAGCTGGGTGAATACTCTGTGCCATATCTCTTCTGGCTATACACATATCAGTATATGGGTCATGGACCACTGATACTCCTTCTTATCTTTAACTATCCACTTCCTCCTCTTCTCCTGAACTATGGCTTCACTGCAAAGTTTCACTTCATTCCTCTCTCCACATTCACTGGACTAGTTTAATTTTAGGTAAAAATGCAAGAATCATAGACACAGGGAGTGGGCTGCGTGGGTGATTAAAGACTTCTGTCCCTGGCTCGTTTCTGTCAGCTTGTTGTTTAGTTACTGCTGCCCAATTTGGGTCATGTAAAGCTCGTGCCTGTTGGATTTACATACACAGCATAATAAATAGTGTTGATAGCATAAAAAGACTTAGCTATGCATGTGTCCTGAGAACATTGTGATATACAGCCTGTGTGCTATCAGTCACCTAAGGAGGACTCACAAGGCAACTGACAATACCGATGACAAAATTGTTAGAAGCTTATTAGTAGTAAAAGCTTTGGTTTCACATCTGGTCAAAAAAGATGTAAGTAAACGTTCTTCAGTGTAAAAATTATACTCTGATATGTTTAGATGAAATATTGAGTGCAGTTAGGTGTCCCTAGTCTCTTTCAGTAAGACTGAAAATGAAAATTAAGAAAAATGAAAATTAATAGCTTGGATTAATTACTGACCTTATCAGAGCAGAATATTTTCATATTTCATTTTTTTATTTCTTAGTTTTGAACTAACATGTTACAAATTTCAAATAAGTTACTTATAATTTCATGGAATTCAGATCTTATCAAAGAAAGACAACAATCTTGTTTGATATGCCTGTGGGTCTGGTTGACAGTAAACACTATTGAAAATTGACAATAGTTGACATCTTCAAAGCACCCTCAATGACAGTTTGATTTAAAACACTCGAATTATAAAATTTATGGGGATCATGATAAAGGGATTAAAAATCAACTTATGATGTGTCTCAAAATGCAATTATCACTTAGAAAGTATTAAAGACCATGCATAGGGCTGATTCTTGTCAAGTTCCTCATACACCTGTTCATCATCATACAGTGTTTTGCAATCCATAGATACAGATATTATCTTGTCATGGAGTCATCATCAAATTATGAAGAACAGCAAATGATCCAAGTATTGGCATTCTGAGGAACACATTGGGAAGTTTAACTGCATATTTAGGTCATTTTTCTTGAAGGATGAATTCTTGTTCTGGATTGAGGCTGGTATGGCTCCATGCTTGCAGAAGGGTTTTCTTCTTTAATAAATGGTTGTGTGAGTCTGCATCTAAAGCAACACAATGACTATGTAAACACTTGAGGACAAAGGACCTGCCAGGGAAGTTTTAACTTTGGTGTGATCAAACCACTTCCCAGAGAATAGCTGTCGGCCACTTCAACAGGTACAGCCAAAGGGTCTTCTGTAGTTTGTAATAGCACAGTATGACCTGTAAATCTAGTTTAATTTCCTTTTTTTGGCTTGTTTTTACCAAAACAAACAAACAAAAACCCAACAAAACAAAAAAAGAAAGAGAGAGAGAAAGAAAAAGAGAAAGAGAAAGAGCTGAAATTATCTTAAGGTTTCAGAGTATGTTTTTTGCTGAATATAACATCAATTATAGTGCATGTTGTCTCTGACTTTTGCATGACCACATCTGCACACACTTGCAGGGCATGGAATGAAGTTCCAGCCCCTGGCTCTTGTAAGAGCAGTAATTCAGGTTGCCATCACGTTCAGTCCTGTGATAAGAGAAATTGTAATAACCTACTTCTAACTGGGATGGAGTCATCACTGCAATTCTCAGTGACATTTCAGTTTAATGAACTCATTTGCACTTGTTGCTTTTACATCTCAAATTGCTCCTGAATATTTATGTATGGAAAATACATTGTTCAAAATAAGTGCTCCCTATTCTCCAGAGAACTGTTCTTCTAAAATTTCCCAAAGAATGGATAAGGAGTAGAAAACAGACAATCTCTCACTTTTTTCTTCTGTAGAGGTTCCTCATTAAAATGTAGATAATCATGGGAAGACCGAACCTCCACTGTAACTGAGCCACACAGGAGCTTTGCACAACAGACACAGACATGCATAGTTCAGCTGCAGTCTCAGCTTCTTTGTGCCTTGTGTTTGTGCATGACCCTGCTCTGTCTTTGCATATGTAACCACGCTTTTCACTTTCTTTATTAAGAGAAAAGGACATGAATCTCTGCATTAAGCTTCTTTACCAAGTCACTGCTTCTAGGTAATGATTAGAAAATTTGCCTTCATCAAGATGGCAACAGTAGCATCACTACTGGTACTTGGACTTTCTCTAATCTAGCCCCTGTCATTGCAGAGCTTGACTAGTTTCATAGCCAGATATTTTCTAGTGAAGTTTGTGGCCCAAAGCATTGTGTCTTCCAGAAATCTGGAAATTGAAAACAATTGCTTGAGATGATAGAGTCATCAGCTAGAATAAAGTTGTTTCATTTCCATCCCAAGTCTGGGCACAGCTGATGAAGGCTTGACCAGAAAGATTTCTGGTGTGTGCATGCTATTGACAATGACAGAGAACAAGACAGATCTCAAGATATTCTTTCTTTGTAATGAGCCCTTCAAATCATGTGACTGGAGCCAACAAAATACTTTCTACGCAAAGAACACAGTCTTGTTTCTTTTCCGTGAAAACCTCCTATCCAATGATTGGCATGAGGCAGTCAGAAGAATTAATGAGATTTAAACTGGCAGGCCTTGAAATACTTACCCCACAGGTGAATGCTTATCTTGGAGACCACAGCTCTTCCCTGGCTTACCGAAACCTGTCTATTTACAAAATAAAATTATAGATCTTACTTTCTCTTTCTTCCAACACAAAGTGTGTTAACTAGCAGTAGAAAATTTTATAGTCAGTAGAGTCATGTGTAACATCCATATATGTATATGGTGCATGTATTTACAGAGGTATCATGAAATCTGTGTATTATTTTGAACTCCATCCCCAGCTGAAATTCAAGGCAGAAGTGATGTGCTTTCCTTCAAAAAAAAAAATTATAATCTTGAAACACTTCTAAGACTCCCAGGGAATCCTCAGAAGTATGGACGTGGGGAGATTGACATTAGAGTCCAGGACCAGTGAGTGCATAGACCTAAGATCAACAGCACCTCCAAGGAAAGGTCAAGTGGGCAATAATACACCACAAGAATTTCAAAAATAGCAGTTTGTGGCTTACTCTTCAAGCCTCTGATGTTTTCTCACAGTAAATAATGAGACAACTCCCATATAGAACTTGCTACGAAAGACTTTAAAGATGTAAACATGCACAAACAAAGCCTTTGCTTTATGACAGAAATGCTTCTGGTGGTAGGTCACATCAACATATATAGTTTGCTGATTTAGTCAGCAGGTGAGGTTTTTTTGTTTGTTTTGTTGTTGTTGGGGTTTTTGTTGTTTTTCATCTGGTACATGTACTTTTACTGACAGAGTTGCTTGGAGGTTCTTTTTTAATTTTATAGGACATGACTATCTTTTATGAGCACTTTGCCCATGTGAAGTAAAAGATCTGAAAGTCCAGCATCTAGCTGAAAACAGGGAAGAACCTTTAAGGGGTTGCTTTTACATTAAATATGTACATTACTACAGATAGATGTGAGTCAGGGAACTTGGCTTCTCATTTCTTTATATAAATTCATTGCATTTAAATTCTGTGTAGTTTATATATTCTTGTGTCCAAAGCTGTGGATCGAATTTAGATGCCATAAAGTACTCCCTCTACTCTTCAAAGATGAAGAGGAAGCAACATATTTATTTACTCAAGATGCTTACAAAACCCCACAACTTTCTGTACATTGTTTCTCATCTCTTGCCCACTGTGTATTTCCTTTACAGAACAGGAAAAACCTTTGAGCTCAGCCTGAGGGGTGGAGTTCTCCCACTGCATGACCCAAGGGACCAAAAGCAAACTTCTGAGCAAAAAGCTATTTCTGAAATGACTTACTGGTGACTTGCCCATGGCGTCACAGAACAGTCCTGCTGAGGCTAGAGTCCTCCTGCTTAATTGCCTTTTTGCTGTTTTTCTGGAGAACTGTGCTGTGGCCAGGGACAAGAAGTAATGCAGAAGTATTGCAGGAGGCTCACTTTCTATTGTCAAGGCAGGGGACATAAGGACAGACCTGTTTCCCCAAGGCAGTGCCCCCACAGAGGTACCAGTGACGCATTAGGAGCACCACAATCCATCACATAGTTGCTCAGGAGCTGGGACCTTGGTGATCTCCAAGCTGGTTGTGCAATGCACAGGCCTTGCACCTGATACCTCCTGCATAGCTGGGAATCCCAGAGGACGTCTACCTGTAAGGAGGCAGCTGCATTGGGTCTATTCCCTATGAAGTACTTGTTAAGGCAGGATCAGCTTTGGTGGCACTGTGATCTAGTGTTTCATGCAGGTGTCTCATGGAGAAGACATCACAGCCATTGGATGCTTGAAAACTATGGCTGTAATAAGCACATCTCTAGTTGTTGGTGCTACACTGGAATTTTGTAACTGGGGAGATGGAAGTGCTACAGAATACATGAGTAATTAAAGACAAAAAGGACCACTGTTTCTGGGACACTGAACTTTCTCCTGGACTGAGAGAAAGCAGGGCTTGCAGGGCTTAGTTAGTGTAGAAGATCAGTGAAGGAAGGTGTCATCAGGAAAAAGAGCTCAGCTGGTGGCTTTGAAGAAGACATGACAAATAGGGAATGACATTAGATCAAAAAGTGATACAAGTACTTGAAATTCATCCTGGGACCAGATTAATTGGACTGAACTAGTGCAGGTAAAGGTGAGATTTTAGATTACAGGCAACGTTTATCCTAATGATCTGGATGTGTGTCCAGTGCTTGCAGTGCCTGAACACCTGGGAAGTTTCCAATGACTCTCTTGACCAGATGTCCAGAAGGGACAAATACAGGTCCTGAAAAGGCTCATAAGGAAGTCTCCTGTGTGTAGCAATGCACATGTTGCATCTGAAGAATTCATGGGGAAAATCCTGAAGAATCAACAACCTTCTGTCAAGTATTATGAGGGGCAAAAATGAGAGCTCAGCAGTTCACATTTAGGACAAGACAGAGAAATTTGCAAGCGCAGCATCAGTGCTTGAAGCCATACCTCTGTCCTGCAAGGTGTTTTAAAGAAAATTTGCTGCTGGCCCACAGAGCTAGCATGTGTTATGTGTCAAGAGTAAACACAAAACCGACAGTGGGCTGTGAGGAGGCAACAGTGCCATCATCCAGAGCTCTTGTGCAACCAATTGCACAGAGTGCTGTCACTTCCCTCCAGCTGTACAGCTGCTGCATGAGAGGAAATCAATAAAACATCTCAGACATTTAGACAGTTTGAGGTTGTGATCTGCCCAATCAGGATTCAGACACAGATCTCAGTCGCTGGGAGGAACAAGGTCGTGTACGTCAGCTGAGCCACAATAACGAACTCTGTTTTCTTCAGCATAAAGGGTGGCAGTTTAAACATTGGTGAAAAGCATCTGACCCCACGCATTGGAGGCTAGAAGTGTCCGTACTCACACTGTACTTCAGCTGGCGCAGAAGAACTTCTTCAGCACAGGAGTTCAGCTACACCTGAGGTGTTTTCCTACCTGAGTAACTCCATGACAGGGGCATCCATCAAAGACATCATAAATGAATGACTGAGTTATAAAACTGTCATATTGTCACTGCTGCATGTCCATGAGGAGACAATAGGGAAACCTGGGAGACACTGAGCGGCATCCATGTGGAGGATGCCACGGAAATGGGGTTCTCAGCTGCAGTTGGGAAGCAGATGTCTGCTGGGTCCAACTAGAATGGAGCAGCAGCTTTGATGTCCACTTGTCAAGGGGCTTTGTGTTTAAGAACTCTCCCCTCGTCATAACTGTTGCTTTGCTTGATAAACATATTTGTAACCGCTGACTGTTCTAGGGGACAGTCAAAAACTGAGTGGCAGAGAGGACATCCTGTTCTCTCAGATATGCTGCTACACACAACACAAGAGCCTTAACTGGTGATGTTCTTTCGTTTTAATTATTTTTACTAGAGCAGTCCCACAACACTATTATCAACTTTATCCTTACCACACATTTCTGAAACAAGGATTTTGCAATGTTTATGATATATGACCTTCAAAACTCACAGAAAAGAAACCCTCATGCTCACATTTTGCCTGGAAGTCCAGCCCACCCAATGCAAGCAGCATTATTTAGATCCTATAGCTTTATACATGAAAATGGAGCAGCTCTACTTGCTGAACCTGACTATGCTGCTCTTTATTTTATAGAAATAAAAATGAGTAAATGCCTCAAAGGTTGTCCAGGGAGTCCTCAAGCAGACCAATTCATCTACTGAAGATCCATTAGATCCATTATGGTTGTTTTGTCCTAGTACTTTTCTGGATCATCCCTAAAGAATGATGTTAGCTAAGAATAGAACTGTCAGACAGGTCATGATACTTAATGTGGACCATCACTATCGGAACAGTGTTGTTGCTTGTGTTGTTGCCTCCTCTGTGTGCTGCCTTGATTGGCCTCTAATTTGGTTGAGGTACCTCAGCCACACTGAAGGTGTCAAACTCTGTATGGTATGAACAGGATGTGGTCCCTTTTGTCAAAAGTGTCTAAGTCTAGTGCAGTGGAAAATGGCTAGAAAATAAAAATAAATTTTCCACCAACTGTGATTTTGTGTGTGTGTGAATTTGCAGATTTGCACAAGCAAAAGCCGTTCTGATCTGCAGAGGTCACTTAACCATAACCCCTTGTAATGTTGTTAGCAGGCTATTGCCAATTTTTTTTAAAAAAGAGTTGATGATTAATGGCTGCTGTAACTGTCTTGACTGAGGCAACAAAGACCCAGCTCTTTGTTGTTTCATTAATTTCTTGTTCCATTAATTCTTTGTATGAAGGCTTGTGCATATCATAACTGATTCTGGGCACCTTTTCTATCTGGTGGGGGTTTTTTTGTCCTGTTATTTTTGCCAACTTAACAGCTGTTTGCTAACCATTTTTTAAATCAGGATCCTTAAATTCCTCTTAGCCCTTGCTTACTGCTTAAGCTCAGGCTGCCTAGTTCCTCTCCTCATCCATTAACAGAAATTCTTCTGGTAAGTTATGTTTTTTCAGTTTTTTGATAAACATGATACTGCTCCTTCAAGGAAATCATCTTCCTGGATGTAGT
>WEIT01011896.1:3185-50687 GCA_013389985.1 Dryoscopus gambensis | reverse complement strand
TATCGTCTGTATTTTTATATAGAATATATAATAGAATAAGGTAATAATATAGACATGATTCTCTCAGAAAATATTAAATAAAACATATTTAATAATAATAAAACCTCTAACTCTCAAGATTTATGTGAACAGCAACACCAAATGAGCAAAAATGGATGATTTCTTGATAATAGACTATTTGAAAGTATTGTCATTAAATTTGTATGTATTACTGTTGTATTTCTCATTTATTTTTCTTTTCATGGTTTTTCCCTTCCTGTTTAAATCTTAGATTCTAATCTTGTTTTTGTAGCAGAAGTTATATTGTGTTTCTTTTTTGGTAGGGAACTTGCGTTTTTCAAGCCATTTAGTAATCCAGCCTTACAGCTGAAGTACTTGTATGCCAACACCCTGTTTATTATGCAATAGTGATCCAGAGCTTCATGTGTAGGGAGGGTGCAGGACACAAGTCTGTTCCAAAAAGGGGTTCTTTGTAAGGCTGGTGTAGAAGAGAATAGGAAGAGATTAATGATATTTGTTATTTCTGTTCCTATTGTATCCTTTACAAGTAATCCTTCTCTAGGATTGCCTGCGCTCTGGAAGAAACCTGATTCCATTTCACACAATTAAATGTCACAGTCTGAGAAATACTTATTTATTGTCTGCTGTGTAGTTTTTAAGCTCTAGTGTATATGATTTTCACCTGGTGGATATCTAAGAGATAATACCATTATAAAATTGCTATTTAACAGGCAAAGTAATATACCAAGTCCAAAGTAATTACCAATGTATTTAAAATTAATTATAGATTTAAAATGAATTTTCTTTTAATTCACCTGCTAGCAGCTGAGCCCAGGGTTGCATATTTCACTAGCAGCTGGTGACTGAACAAGTACCTGTGAAAGCACTTTCTGCAGGAGATGCTTGGAATGCCATCTACTGTTGAAAAAGTAAAAATCCAACCCAAAAGCAAATCAAAATCCTTAGGAGAAACTTCATTTTTTTAGTGATTTGTTCTAAAATGAAACTCTACTTACATTAGAATTTAACTAATGTTCTGAAAAGGTCCTAATGTGTTTGATTTCAAGATCCTAGCTTTTGTATCCATTTGAAAATTAGGCTTTCTGCTTCATTTTATCAATTCCTTGAGAATGTCAGTTAATTGCAATACAATTTGAAGCACAAGTAAAAAAATAAAGCCTCATCTTTCCAATAAAGAATTGATAGAAATTGCATGAAGGAAAGTTGTGATCCAGACACTGTAATAAATATCCCTTAAAAATTCTTATGATTAAAATTTTCATTTAAAATATTTAAGCCTTTTAAAATTGCTTTCTAAGAAAAACTATTTTAGGACAAAACCTTATATTTATATAATAATATTTATATATTTTTATACCTTATATGGTATTTGATTATCCATTACTGAAGTTGACTCTGGTAAAACTGTGTTTGGAGATTATAGATTTACTAAAGTTTGAGTAGTCTTGTACACCCCTGTGTTACATTTGGATGTATTTATCCATGTGTTATCACTATAATAGTGGTAACCGTTTGCATTTTGGATAATGAACAAGACTATAAAATTCACAATCATCTTGTTATAGTCATCCTTATTTCCAGAAGTAAAGAATGGCTCACTGTAATGCAGCTGTTGTGGTAGATTTCACACATCCTGTAGGCAAGAATGTAAAACATTTTTTTTCCTCTTTACACAAAATATACATGATTACCCTGGCAGACCTAGGTGCTGTTCCAGCACTTCTGTGGAGAAACCTGATTTTTTGAAAATAGATACAGTCAAATGAATGCTAGCTGTAAAAAATTAATCTTTGCCAGATTTTAGGTTGTAAAAGTATCTGTAACTTAAACATTTTTTCAATGCAAATCTCACCTAAGACTTGCTATGAAGTCTCCATAATTACAGAAAATTGCATCTAATAACAAATGTTATGTGACAATTGGACAATTTTGTCTCTTTTCCTTCTTGGAAAATTAGACTAAAGTCCAATATTTTTTTCAGATTTGATGCCTGCTGTCTCAGTTTGATTTCTTTTATTCTCTGTAAGTCATCTGCCTGAAATATCCACATATCTGCAGGATTTAGGAGAGTAACAATTACTAAATTGGAGAAAAAAAATTAAATCCAAATAAAACTATTTCCCCCCCAATGAACTGAAATATGCATGTGCTTAAAGCTCAATCAGCTAAAACATCCTGAATGAAGGCAGTTGCTACTTATCTAGAGGCTGTGAACAAGTGTCAGGCTCCCATGTGAGGCTTTTCAGCCTGTATATAATATGACCACTGAGATCAGAGAAAAGTCAGGGCTTTTCAGATTGTGTGAGGAAGACATTATAAATAGAATATATTTATAAATATATTAATATTATATTATAAGTATAAATATACAGCAGGACAGGTGACTGTTGTCTCACAGTTGAACTTTTAAAAGAAATAAGTTATTTGTATGAACATTGCCGGGTTTTTTTGTCGAAAAAGGGGTCTACTGACAGAAAAAACTGATCAGATTCAAGAAGGTATTTACTTGTATTTCACGTCCTTGAAATGGATTTGGAAATTTATTATAGTGAAGAATTATGTAATATTAGCTGCTCTTTAAGTAAGCTGCTAGAAACTGAATAGGTAAACTCCTTTTAAAGAAATATTTACTATGGCTCAAGGATTCCTTAAACTTGAGTATTCTTTTTATCTGCTGCCCTTGACACCCTTCATATGCATTAATTTGATCTTTGTTTTGCTATTACTGCATTTCTAACACAGGCTAATTTTTGATTTTATGCATTGCAAGTTATCTGGTCAGATCTTGCACCCATTCTATATGATTTTAGAGATGAACAACTGACAGGTACTGGATGCTTTACCCTGAGAAAGCAAATCTGTGAAACTCCTAATTCAAGAATATTAGTAATGTGCCAATCTGAAAAAAAACTTGTGGAGCTTTAGGATTGAAAGACACAACTTCACCCAATATAATTCCTTTATTAAGATTGTTTATGCTGTTTTCTAGTTGTTTTTGTTGCCCATCTTTGACAACTTTTTGTGATCCAAGACTTTCTATTATTTATTATCTTATAATTTTTGTTTTTCTGAGTTTGTGTACATGGCTCATTCCCTCAGCAGACACATGACACTTAAGTGGGAAGCAGCTGACCTGTTCCACACAGCAACAAATTGTAATGCTGATGGCTTACAAATTGTGTCTCAGAAATTCCCATTTACTCTGTGATAACCAAAATATTCTTTTCCTTACTACACATAGGAAAAAGCTGCAGTAACCCATTTTAAACTATGACGTAGGTTTGGACAAACGCTATATTTTTAACATAGACCTTTTAATATCACCTCCCTGGTCTGGGCCTCCTGCTTGCAATTTTGTGTAACCTTCAAAGGAGAGCATTGATACATGAATTAGTAATTGGAACTGTATATAACAGGCTATTGTTCAGTGTAGTACTTATTTATTCTTACAGCTGTACTATAATAATTTTCTCATGTGCTGATTTGTGAGTTTGGCACTCATTTTTATGGTTGTACTATGAACACCATAAAAAATAGCAAGGAAGAAGTCTGGCTGAGTTAAGACATGTGAGAAGCGAGGGAATTTTCATTTGTAGAACACAGTGTCTCTATCTCCTACCCCACAAAGGAATGATGGGAACCATTTCTGCCCTGAAGAGTTCATATTCTAAGAGAAGCAGAACCTGGTTTATTTTGCTGATTCTGAAATAATCAAAACATACAGTCAATTTTGTTGAGGGTTTCCAGAGTCAGACACACGATCTTCATAGAAGTAAGGTGAATGCTCCCTTTATTTACATTATCCCACATCCTTTTATCTAGTTACAAAGTGTCCACGCGCCAAGCAAATCCCCGTGATTGGTTACACACACTGTTTCACGCACCCAGTGTCTCTGTCTCATAGGCTACCTCTGGGGCAGCACGCGTCCCCCCCTGCTCCTGTGCTCGTGGCTTGCACCTCTCTCAGCTTCTGTTTAGGGCCTCTCTGTTTTCATTCCTTCTCTCCTTCAAGGCCAGGATGTTTTCGCCAGGGTCCGTGGAAGCCTGAGCTCGCCGTGCACCTGTCGTTCTAATAATATTCCTACACAATTTCTTCAGTTTTAAAGTACCAGGCTATTGAGCACTATGTTTTTGGTTGCAGTAAACCACATTTTAGTAGATACTTTACAAATACTAGTGTCAAAATTTCACTTTGCAACTTGTTTGTCTAGAACCTTAGATAAAACCATCCCATTTCTAGTTATCATCTAAACATCAGAGTAGCCTTTATCTCATGGAAATTGTTATGTTTATGGGTGATGTTCATCTGAGGCTCATTCAGGGAGCTCATTCAGCCTAGACAGGAACACGGATGTGCCTGTGCTTACCCGTAAACTATGTATGGTGCTTTTTAGTTGTTTGTCTTGCACCTATGATAAATTTAGTTTGGACTTCAGGGGATGTTTAACCTCTTAAACTTGGATTTAGATAGGTTTTAAATTTATTCTCTTTGCCAGATACTGTTTCTAATCCAAGTACCCAACTTCTCCACCTGTTTGTTCACTAATATCAAATGTCCGATTACCACTCAGCTACTGATTGTGGAAGTGCTTTTCTGGAAACTACTGTTACTTTCATTACCAACAGAACAAAATTAGTCAGTAAAATCACCTGCATATGTCTTCAGGATAATACTCCTTTGGAAAGACATTACTTTATTGTCCAAAATAGGATCTTTCTCAATTCAACTACCTATACCCTGTAAACTAATCAAACACTTGGAACAGTAATATAAATTAAAGACTTTAATTTTGATCAAAAATAGCTAAGCTGCATGTTTGTATGTGTATATTCTTATAGCATTAATAGGGTAATCAAGGCAAATAATCAATTCAGTTAAAATATAGTATTTTACAGTTATGCAATTGGCATGGATTTATATTTGACCTCCTTTCTTGAAGTTAAACATACTTACATAATTAAACTTAATCTGTAAAGATGACTTCTCAAGAAAATAGTTCATTGTATTTGAGTATATGTCTGTTTTAACTCCCCTGTTTTGTCAAGAGTGAATGCAGGCAAAGTTATATACTGTGCTTGTGTCATGGGTCTTGACTTCCGAAGTGTGAGTGTAGTCACTGCAGTCACTCCAACTAATCCTTCTCTTTTTTTGTTCATTTGGTGCAGGGCATATAATTCAAATACTGCTACAAAGATTTAGGAAAAAAAAAAAGGAGTCCACAGCAGGCAATCTAGGAAAATGCAATAATGGACCTTGCGTTCTAAGACAGGGTGCTGGAAACCTCTGAATGTTGCTGGAGCTGATGATCTTCCCTCTTTTTCAGCACAATTAAACCAAGGGAATGGGTATCCCTGCAGTGGGTTGGATATAGTTATGCACTGAACGCAGTTCTTTGGAGAGAAAGAATGGGAAACACAGGGAAGCAAGAGGGAAGGGAGGTTACAATTTTATCATTTCTTTAAATCTATTTTATTTTCAGTGCCATTTTCAAGGGTATAAGTTTCAGAGGAGGAAGTTGCTCTAAATTAAGAAATATTGCCAATGGTAAATACTTTTAGAGATTATGATTTTCATGTACTATGACAGTGGGAATATATAAATTCCAGAGGAAGCTAGTTCCGTACCTTCATTACATCTTTTCACTAGTTGTGCATTGAAAAGACATTTGCTAATTATCAAATGATTTTGGAATATTTCAAATCTGCTAATAATTGTGGACAGTTATTGAAGAGAGAACACTTCAAAGATTGGGTGTTTGCACCTTGACTCTTGAGAAAGCTGTGTCTCTGTGCTGTCATCCGGGTTAGTGGGGTCTGGAATGCAAAGAAGAACAAATACTAATCCTGAGAATAGTATTCAGTTTAATTCACTTTAATATAAGTGGTTATGAAGTAGTTAGCATTCATGCTGCTGTTTTTATTTGAAAGATAGCGGCTTTGTAGATTTTTAATGCATATAATATAAATCTGGGTTTGAGACAAATTATTTGCTGCTGTCTTCTCTGAACTATTTCTACTTCTTTATTGTGAACAAAGCTGCGGGTCAACGTCAGTATGGTATCTGCAGAGGAAGTAAAACATGACGATTCTTTTTATAGATCTGAGACTATCCCTCATCCTTCCTGTATGATTTGCTTTAGGAAAACCAGATAGTTTGGTGCATTAATATTTCATCTTATGTTGATTCTTAATCAAGTTTAGTGTAACATGCATTGCTCATTGAGACTACTGCACATATATCCTACTTTGCCATTAGGATCTATGTTCTTTAAACTTAAGAATTTCATACAAGTGTCCCATTCTCTGGATTTCCTAGGCAATATATTTAATAAAAATAACTACTCTTGAAGCATCAACAGCTTCATCAAATTGATATTAGCAACATTACAGCATTAATAGTAAAAATAAAATGTATTTAGATTTTTTTTTCATAGATAAGTTCCAAGCAAAAGATTGACTTGCTTTTCCAATCTTCTCAATTTCAACAAAAGGGCTGTGTCGTTGTTGAGTTTAGAGGTAATAGGGTAGTAATATCATTCAGATGGGTAAAGTGGAGAGTAAGATGGAGAGAGAATGGGTTGAGGTTTTATTGAGAGAATGGGTTTCTTATATATATTAGTTAACAGAAGTAGAAAGAAGGTCATAGGCCCATTAAATGGATGCCTCTCCTAACCATTGGTCAGTTAATTAAATGTGACAATTAACACCTGCAAAAGATAGTTTACAAAACATACAACACCTGTAAGAGATAGTTTATGAAACATACAAGATAGTTTGCATACTTTTGGTTCCCAGCTCTGTGCCCTGAGAAAGAAAAGCTTCTCACAACCTGCTAGAAGCTGGAGTTTTCTCTCTGACCGAGCTTTTCAGCATCCACAGGGCTGGAAAAAACTTCCATCTTGGTCTGTCCTAGTCCACTGAGACAGTTAAGAAATAAGGAAAACATAGAATATTATTAAGCAAACGACTGAAACTCCTGGCCTGTAGCATTTTTAAACGAAGGTGATACAGAGTGTTATATGCTATATGCTCAACTCAGTGTTTCTAGGAGACATTAGGTACACCCAGTTTATTCCTGCAGATTAGCTAATCTATCTCCTTGTGCTTGTAGGTCCATGGATGGCAAGCTTTGAATCTTGAGAGTACTACTGGGTTAGAAGTAGATATTATGATATTTATCCCTGCCAAGGATGGCTGATTCTGAAATCTGGATTCCCCAAACTTCACTTGAGAAGAACTAATACAGATCTCTAGGTGGTGTAGAGTGTGTTTTAAGGGTTATTTTCATAGACTGAGGCACCTGAATTCTTCCCCTATGTTTTTGTGGCCATGCATCCAAGTATGTTAAAATAGAGATGAGCTCTGATAATAACAGAGTGCTTGCTAGTTTACCTGTCTCCAAAGCACCTTTTGGAAAGAATGTTTTATGGTTTTGACATAGTAGATTTTAGAGAGAAGCTTTTACTGGTGGGAGTAGATTAGAAATAGAAAAGTATTAGGAGTTTAAAGGGATAGTAATAATTTTTACATTGATATTTTCATTACTTAGTCTCCTGCTTCCATTTCTCTTGTTCTCTTCCCTCTTCTTTCTGTTCTGTCCTCATATTCATTCCCTGTGCCAGTGGGAATAGCCTTAATCTTTGAGGAAATTTTTAATACATGGAGAGGATCTAACATCAAAAACTGTTCCCTGAGACTTCAGATTTAGTTTAATGATTCTAGCTACTGGAAAAGATCAAAGGGGTCTGGCACTTGCACTGTGTAGACTTGCAGAGGAATACAAGCGTAATGGTGCTGTGTATGTTTCAAAGGGCAGAGGTTTCCAATAACAAAGTGTAAAAATTCTGTATTGTTAGCAAGTAGAAAAATCCTGGCTTTTTTTCAAGTGGAGTAGTGTATGGAGTTGTGATCTTTGCAAAAAAAAAAGTGACAAAAGTTTCAAACTCCTCTAACATTTTATAATAGGTGATAAAATACTTAGTATTCTGCGCTGTCAGAATGTATTGTCTCAGTCGCTGTTGATCAGACACATTATCTGCAGCCTGTTGGTGGTTTTAGTAAGCAGGTATTGACCAGAATTTGTTTCTAGTGAATAATGAGAACTGGCACTGTTCTTGGTAGAGTTTTGAGTGGATAGGATTGAAGAGACATAGGAAGGTTAAATGAAGACAGGTGGCCTGGAAGGAGCAGAAAGCAGTTATACTTCTTGGACTATTTCTTTTGATCTGTTGAGAAAATGGAAGTGTTGAGGTTTTCTGACCTGGAAAGACACTTCCTTTAAGCAATTGGTCATTGCTGATTGTTGAAAGGAGGGAGAATGCAATGCATAAATATGGGAGTACACAATCCAGTGAAACACAATGCAGCTCTTGTAACCAAAGGAAATAACAACTGTATGTGTACATGCAGACAGGGTTCAAGTATCTGGAGTCTCTTTAGCCTTTTTCTGTCTAGAAAAAGATATTTAAACCACAGCAATGTTAAAAATGCATTCAGTGCATTGCCTCTAATATATCATTATTTCTATCAGTTCGTATAACTTGTAATTTCATCTGAATGAAGTCTTTTGGAAAAAAAGTAGCAGCAATTAGTCTGTAGTTTTCTGATTTAGATCCAGAATCTGTATCCATTCTCTGACCATGAAAGATAAATACTTGTGCTGTACACCTGAAGGGTTCAGGCCTGCTGATCCACGAGGTAATATTAATTTAACATAATCTGGTAGAATCTATTAATTCAATAGATTTTTTTCATAATTTCTTTTCAAATTGTAGTTTACCTTCCATGCTCATTATAAAGTCAAGGAAGATAATTTCCTAATCCAGCGACTGAAGGATGTATGGAGAGTGCTTTAGGAATGCGTCACTGTTATATAATAATGGAAGCACTTGTCCTCACATAACTGCAGTGTTGGAAAGTGTATAGTGAATGAGACACAGAATTCTAGGAGGAGAAAAGATTAATTTATAAGAGAGAGATTTTGAATTGTAGGGTCATATTATATCCTGACTTAGAACACAGTGTTCCTACAAAATGCTGAGGAATTACTTTTAAATACAGGTTTTCAACATGTCTGATAATGGACAATATGTTTTATTTAATGTTGCAAAACTAAAAATTGATTGTAAGATTTTCAAAAAGACCAAGGGTTTGCAGCTGCAACTGAAGCCACCAGATATATGCTATTATGTAAAGATGCTAGATCCTCTTGAAAAAAAATATACCACAGATTTCAAACTACACACTTAGGATTTTACATTAACTTGATCTCAGTTCCACGTGTGAAAAATTATTGACCATAGTCACTATCCAAAGGAAAGATGATGTTGTAATCTGATTATGTGAAGAGCTCAGATTTCCTTTGTTTAGTTCAAGAGAAAAATTCACAATGAAGTAATAACTTAAAAGTGTCAAGTAAGTATGTTTGGAAATTTTGTATGGAAAGGAATGTACAGATTAGTCATATATTCAGTTTTTAATGTCCAGTTGTCAGGGAGGTCACATTTCAGTGTCTAATTCTGTGTATGCCACTTAGGAGCTCTGAATTATTATCTGAGAGTGTTTCCTTCTCACAGCTGACCATGGATCCTTAAGGCTCATAATGTTGGGGAACCTAAATTAAATGTCCTGAGCTACCCAGTGAGAAAAATATGGACATGCTTTGATTTCCTGTCCCTCCCATTTCTCCTGCTTCGAATTTTCTACATTGAAAAACTAGTGTGGATTCTCTCGATTAAAGATAATATTATGACTAAGATGCATGGTAGAGTGGAATTGCAAGTTCTGAAGAGGCAAAATCATGCTAGAAGACATTTTACTGTGTCATGCATGTTCAGTTTTCCCTTTCTGTACCCAGTTTTGGAAAGATTTTAGCATTTCTCATTGTTCACTTATTTAATTGTTATGTAGTCACTGAATCCTGTTTGTGGAATTATTTCCTGTGATAGCATATGGTGGAGGAGATATGGAGCTATTTTGGTGAGCTTTAGTTTTCTGTGCAACACCAGGCATCCACTTAAAATTATGAGCCTACACTCCTGTTTAGTTAGGTGAGAGTATTCTCCATAGAGACATTCAGAATATCTATTTAGGAACCTTTTTGGGTTCCTAAAGGTAGATGCTAACTTGATATTCAAGACCAATACCTGCAATTAGAGGATATAAATATTCCTATGGGTATATGCCTCTGTTCTTGGGTTTTGTCATGGCTTAACCCCAGTCAGCAAACAAGGCCCAGGCAGCCTCTCATTCACTCCCTTACCCGTAGGACTGGGGAGAGAATCAGAAGGGTAAAAGATAGAAAACTATTGTGTTGAAATAAAGACAGTTTAATAGGGAAAGTAGAAGCTACTCACACAAGCAGTGTAAAACAAGGATTAATTCACAGTTTCCCATGGGCAGGGAGGTGTTCAACCATCTCCAGGAGAGCAGGGCCCCATCAGGTGTAACAGTTACTTGGGAAGATGANGTAAGCCCTGCTCAGCAACAACAAGAACATCTCTATATTATCGACCCAGTGTTCCGCACAAATCCAAATCACAGCCCCGTACCAGCCACTGTGAAGAAAATTAATTCTACACCAGCTCAAACCAGCAGAGGCTCGGTAAAAGAACATCAGCTTGCTCACTTAAGTTAAAGCATGTATTTTAGATGGAATATTTTCCTAAAGACCATGGACAAATATTAATCAGTACGAAACAGACTTACTGTATATATTATCCCGGTATTTCTNTATATTATCCCGGTATTTCTTTAAGCAAGTCCTAGTAAAGTTCACTCAAGATTAAAATTCCTTTGTTTTCCATCCTTAGTTTTTACTTATGTTGTCTTCAGGTCCTGGCATCACTGTAGTTTAGTAAATATAATGCAGATTTTCCTTTAATATATTAGCTTAGTATATTGCATTTTAAATGGCATATTACATGTTATAAACTGGCCTTTAACTATGACAGGCAGTTTGGTTGTGAATAAAAATAAAAAAAATAGACTGTAGTTCACATAATCAAAGCACCTTCCTTTGTATCTATAGCTGGAAATGTATTGCTGGAAGTTTTATAACATGGTATTATGTGCAAAAAATTGAAATTCAGGCATAGAACATTACTGATTTAATTTTTAGTTACATATTAAAGTTTTCTATACTTGGCACTCCCCATTTTTAAAACTAAATGGAAATAAGCCCATAGTACAACTTAACATAAACATACAACAAATATTAAATCAAATCCTTTTAACTCAAAATAGGAACTTTTTCCTTCCCATTTGATACAGATTTTAGTACTTCAGGGTAGTTGTTTTCAACATGTTGCACTTAGTTGTGCAAACTTATCTTTTTAGGGTCAAAGAAGAGCAAAAACCACAGCCGACACAGTAAGTAAAATATCTTGAAGATGCAATAGGCTTGACTTTTCTACCTTTGCCGTGTTCTGCTCTCTGCACCTTTGATGGTATTAGCTTTCACTGATACCTGATAGGCTGCAGGTAGTTTGTCATCTGCTTCCTGACTGGCTTGTAAGAGAGCTGCCTGTAGCTTCTTACTCCATCCACATGTTAGCTGGATGTAGGTTCTTGCTGCCTGCTTGTGAACTGGTGAATTGTAAAACTTTATTTCCCTTACACCCTTAGTGGCTGACTTAGTTCTGCAGCTAACATTCCCATCGGCTCTAGCTTTTCCGCCTGTGTATTTCTACTAAAGTTGGATAAGAAAACATTTAAACTAGTGTGGTTTTATTGGTATTCAGTCACATTATTTGCTTGTTTAAACAGGTGGTTTCCCTTTAGTGGGATCACTGAGCTGGTAAATAACGTTCTTCAACCACAGCAAAAACAGCAAAATGAAAAGGAGCCCCAGACGTAAGTAAGCTGCTCTCTGTAGATTAAATAATGTCTGTATAGCACTAGAACATCCTGGAGAGTATGTTGAAAATAATTGCCCATTTAGAACATTCAGCTGAGGGCATTTTACAAGCTGAGCACCATTTGCTTTCCAACCCCTCATTTGCAAAGGGAAAACTGAAAATCAGGTTTTACTCTGCTGATCAGTAACTTAAGTGATTGCATTTAAGGAGTTACTATTGTTCCTTTTTTTTTGTTGTTGGTTTTGTTTTGTTTTGTCTTTATTTTTGGCAAATGTTCCATATCGGAAACTCCTGGTGAAGTGATGTGTTTTCTGTGCATGAGGAGCTGGAATGATAAAACATGTAGCATTATTTATAGCATATCTATGCACGTGCATGGTCTGGGTCATGCATAGAATGCTATATGAATCTACATAATATGTAGGAAGAGCTTTCCTAGGACCAGGAAAACATCATGTCATTTTTTTTGTGCTTTTAGAATATCTGTAAAATTTCAGAACTTCAGCAGATAAAAGGTGAAATCTTGAGTCGGTCAAAGCTGAGGAAATTCTGACTTTGGTGGAGCCAGTATTTCATCTATGAACCGTTTATATGGTTGAGCCAGTACTTTTTTTGCTATCTGAAAATTTCAAGTTTTAACAGAAACTGGCAAAGCTAGGGCATTTAGTCTTAGAGTAGAACTTAAAGTATAGAACTGAAAATATTCCCTTCATAAAGAGAAACTAAAAAGTATTTATTATTCTAAATTTTTAAAATCTTAAAATGTACTTCAGATGTTATTTAAGCTTTGAACAGTCAAGTTGCTGTCTTTTCTTTCTTCTAGAGGTGAATGCCTTGTAAGTCCATGTAATAAAAAAATGTTTGCTTTTGAACTCATCCATAACTGGTTTAAAGCATGCATATAACTTGTTAATTATTTTCCAGGCAGAATCAATATTCATTCATTTGTTAATATATGTATTTAAGTGGACATTCATACTTGTGGGTCATGAAAGATGAGATGCTTTTTGAGAAAATATATTGAAACATTTTCATGAACTAAAATGGAAAAATAGGACATAAAATCGATATTCTATAAAGCAATTTGTTATTCTGAGCTCTCTTTCTGATACTCTCCCTTAAGGGCTTATAAAATTGTATACAATATTAATAGTGAATATTTTATTACTGTTAGATACTGGCAATAGTACATTTTGTTCACAACACCACAGTATTTTGTGTTCCCAGTTTCCTTAACTCAGCAACATTTATTCTGCTCGTATTGTACATGTGAAGCATATGGCTTTCAAGAAACTGAAAATGCTATATGGGCAGTGTAAACAAATGAGTTATAGTTAACAAAAAGTATTTACAAATGGTTACTGTTACTATGGAAGGATTTTTTTGAATGTTAATCTCTTTGGGAACCACTTTTGTTCAGTGTTTTTTATTATATAATTAAGAAATTAATTAATTTGTATACACACTGAATTTATATATACACTTCTCCCAGTCTTGTGCTAACATCTAATGGCAGGATTATAGTCTATCCTGAAAACTATCCTGAAAACCTCAACCTATGGTTATGATGTTATGATGCCAGTCTAAAGGAAGAATGCAAAGTGATGTTATGTAGAGGTAGTTTATATGGTTGACATAGGAGAAAGAAAAATGGTGTAGGGTAATGTTCTTTGACAGAGAATCAGGCAGCCATAATAGTATGTAAATTGAGCTGTAGCCAGTTTGCTGAAAGAGATTAATTCCTATCCTACAGGAATGTACAGACACTAGCCAGGAAGCACTGTGAAGAAATTTTCACACTGCTAGGCTTCGGTAAGACCTCACCTGGAATAGCATGCCCTTCAAAAATTATGTGGAGCAGTTGTAAATCAGTGGAGAGTAATAGGACACTAATAATTAGGTGTCTAAAAAACATGGTATGTATTAGGAAAGAATCAAACATATAAGTTAATTTAGCCTCCGGAAGAGAAAATCCCACGGAATGAAGGAGATGGACAAGTCTTTAATTATACAGAACATTGTTGAAAAATGGAAGGAAATTATCACTTTTCCCATGTTTATCTCATGGTAAAGCTGAAAGGAGTAAACTTAAATTGTGTTAGGGAGGACTGAACTTGGTAGGGAGAACATTTTAATGGAAAGAAAGCTTAAAATGCTTGCATACTTTGTTTAGGACTTGTGTGGAAGCTGTGAAAATCTTAAGGAGCAGGTTTGGCAAGTATCTGTTGGAAGAGGCACAAGTGTAGCTGGTCCTGTGCTGGGACAACAGAATGGACTAAATGACTTTTAAAAGTGTCTTCCAGCACTGTTTATTTGTGATAATTTCATTAATGTACTAATTATCAGGATTTATTTTTGTGATTATTGTAAACTTTCAGGGAGAAAATTGAACAAAAATACTAATGGTGCAACTTTTAAATGTTATTCCTTTTTCTGACATTAATGGCTTGCAAAGAAATTTTGTGCCGGGAAACACTGTGGGACACTGGGCAGGAGAATAAATGTCTGTAGAAATTTTTACCACTATTCATACACACTGGAACATTTTCCCCTTGAAATCACTGTCAGTATCTGAATCTAATTTCAAGATATATCAAGATTGTCCACTTCTGCTGATGAAAAAGCTTATTCACAGTGAATCTGGGGAGGACAAAATGTGGTGAGAGAAAGCAGAATAGTGTCTGAAAACAAAGTATCGTGTTACAGGTTTCACTTTTGCTCTGGAGAAGGTATTTTTGTAGGAGCATTGACCATGTGTCCTTACGGGTAGAGGTAGGATTAATCTGAAGCTCTTGGACATGAATTCTGTACTGCAAAATCACAGAATGGTTGAGGTCAGAAGAGACTTCTGGAGGTCATCTTGCCCAACCCTCCTTCTCATGCTGGGTCACCTAGAACCATTGTTTACAACTATGTCCAGCTGGATTTTGAATATATCCTGGGACGGAGACTCTAGAAAATCTCTGGGCAACAGATACATGTGCTAGTCCTTGGTCACCCCTAGAATGAAGTATTTCCTTCTGCTCAGAGGGAACTTTCTGTTCTGTGCCCATTGCCTCTGATCCTGTCACTGGACACTGCTGAAAAGAGCCTGGATCCATTATCTTTGCACCCTTCCTTTAGGTATTATCCTTCAGATAAGATCCCCTCCCTGAACTTTGTCTTCTCTAGGCTAAAAAGTTCAAGCTCTCTGTCTGTCCTTATGTGAGAGATGCTTCAGTCCTTATCTTTTTGGCCTTTTTCTGGACTGTCTCCAGTGTATCCATGTTTCTCTTTAACTGGGGAGGCCAGAACTAGACACAGAACTTCAGGTGTGGCTTCACCAGTGCTGAATAAAGGGCAGGATCTCCTCCTTCTGCCTCACGGTAATGCTTTTGCCTAAAACAACCCAGAATGCCATTCACTTCCTTTTCCTCAAGGCAAGCTGGCTCATGTTCAACGAGGACTTCCAGGTCTTTTTCTGCAGATCTGCTTTCCAGCTGGGCAGTTGCCAGCCTGTACCCATGCATGTGGTTCCTCCCCAGGTGCAGGACATCGCACTTTGCCTTGTTGATCATTGTGCGATTCTGGTCAGCCCGTTTCTCCAGCCTGTTAAGGTCCCTCTGGATGGCAACAGAACTTTTGGGCATATCAGCTGCTCCTCCCAGTTTGGTGTCATCCACAAACTTGCTGAAGGTGCTCATTGCCCCATCATCTACATCAGTAAGGTATTGAACAGGACTAGACTCAGTATTGACCCCTGGGATAAACCTCTAGGAACTGGCCTCCAGCTAGACTTTGTGCCACTGATATTCCCCCTCTGGGCCCAGCCATTCAGCCAGTTCTCAATCTACTTCAAAATTTGCTCATCCAGTCTGTACTTTACCAACTTCTCTATGAGGATGCTATGGGAGACAATGGGAAAAGCATTATTGGAGACAAGATAGACAATATTCACTGCTCTCCTCTCATGCAGTCATTTCATTGAAGAAGGTCATTACATTGGTCAAGCATGACTCCCCTTTGGTAAATGCCTCCAGATCAGTTTTTGTATTTTATGTTCCTAGAAATGCTTCCTAGGATTAGTTGTACCATCACTTGCCCAGGAATTGAGGCAAGTTTGACCAGTCTGTGGTTCCGTAGACCCCTATACTTCTTCAAGGTGGAAGTGACATTTTCTTTCCTGCAGATGTTAGGCACCTCTCCCAGTTTCTGTGATCATTCTGATATTGAGAGTGGTCTTGCATATCTTGTCTTGATGAAGAATACTTTTATCTCCAGCACATGTGTACTTCATAATGAGTTTTATCAGCAGTGTTTGAGATATTTCAGTATTTTAATCCTTACAGAATAGAAATTCTTAGCTGCCCCCTGAAGCTACTGCTTTTGATGCTCAGCAATCAGCCTACCAATTTTTATTTCTTCAGATTCAAAAGGTATATATTTTGGAAAAGGTATATTCAGGTTGTTCCTCATTAGGATATGGTGGTCTTATGCCTAAGGGTTTGACTTGGAGTTTATATTTTTCTTTTGCATGAATCTTGGAATGTTATGTAATGGTGTTAAGCTCCAATTGCAATAAAGGAACCAGTTTTGTAATATTGTATGTTGGCAGTGTCCAGCAATGAGTACCCAGAAGACACATAAGGGGAAGGGTATGCAAAGACTGGTTCTGATACAGGTACTTTAGTGACTTCCTGTGGCAGTGCTGCACAAATGCTGCTGGGTTTATTTCCTGGCAATAAGGAGTCTGTTTGCCATGGTTATTTGCAATCTTGAGTCTGTACTTTACCAATTCTTGGTTTCAGAACTTGGTGAAAATGAATTCTACAATTTAATTATCGGTATAGAGAAGTTGTCACCCTTTGTTTGCTTTAAAACTGCTTCCGGATATTTTCAATGGGAAGTGCTAGTCTTGCATTATGTAATTTGTCTATACTATGTATAACCTTTAAACATTTCTAATACATTCCATGAGGTCTATTATATTTCATACAGTTGTCCTTTAAGTTGCAGAGTCAGAGTTTTTCCTTCTATGATAGGAACTGCTTCTGGTCATCCTTGTTGTCTTATCTCCTTTTAAAAACCCTATTAGATCTTTTTTAGATAACAGTGATCAGTGTCACAGTATTCAAGATATGAGAGCTCTGTGATTTTATGCAGTGGTTTAGGAAAGAAAGTTTATAATGTTTGCTGCTTAAAGACATCCAAATATTGAAAAGATGGCAGGATTTTTTCCCTTTTCCCATAACCAGTTTTGTTTATTTTCAGGCCAGAAGTTTGGTTGCTTGCTAAGAACTGTAAGAAGTCGACCACTGAATTTGATAGCAGAAATGTGTACTGAAATCTCTAGAAGTTTTGTGTTATGCAACATAATAAGAAATAAAAAATATTATATGATTGAAGAATGGAGTGTTACCATATGTGTCGCTAGTGGACACAATAAAGGACATGTATGCTCAGGTCAAGTGTCAAGGTAAAAAATCCAATCTTTAATTTCTCTCAAGAATATATATACAGATTTGAAGATGACAGTGGATTGGGAGATTGAGGTGACGCCTCTTCAATCACATTGGCTGGACAAAGAGTCCATCAACCTTTTTTTTATCATGGAAAAGGAATGTAAATATAAGAAACGGTTAGATAAATATGAACTATTATTTACATCAAACTGTGAGAACAGAGAAGCTCTGACTCCAAAACTATGCAAAACAATCAGAAGGCTGAAAAACAGGGTAGCACATATGTACATGCATATAGGTGTAAGGTGATGCTTAGCAGGCAGTACCGGCTGCAATACATTAACATGGAGCAGCTCTTAAAAGCTTTGTGGGAGGTATTTTCTCTCTAGTTTTTGCAGTTTCTCAGGGTTTGTGAATGTCACAGGCTGTGGCACTACTAATATGCTGACAACATCCTGATTTGAACTGCTTTCCAAAAGAAATAGACAGTACCCCTAGAGGGATGACAGGTTGTCTGAATGAGATAAGCAAATAGATTTAGAAAATGCTGGCTTAAGCTTAACTTAAACAAGACAGAAGTGATACTCTTGTAATAAGAGGAAAGCACGTTAAGCCTGCAGCTGAATTGGTGGCCTCAGTTTCCAATGGAACATTTAGGACAGAGGCAAAATGTGGTCTTTCAAAACATAGAGGCTATACACTCATTTTGGCATTAACTGTAAGCCTAATGAATGCTTTAATTTTTTTTGCCAAAAAAAGAATTGTGCATTTCATTCTGTGAAGAACTGATGATAAAGATCATGCATCAATTTATATGATGTTCATCAAATCTTGTATAAGGAAAGTCAAAACTCTAGAGAAGATCAGGCCTCAGCTGCTGCGCACAACTGACTCTACATTATTATCCTGGGTTATTCATGATAATTTAATGTTGTTCTCCTTAAAATGACTGTGCATGTTATATTCTGTGAGTAGAAGTGATGTGAATCCCATTTTACGTGCAATATTACTAATTCCAAGTAAGATTATTCCAAGAGGCGGCATAAGATGGTTTTGACTTGCTAAATGAAATCGGAACCTTTTTTTTTTTCCTAATTTGTCAGGGACTAAACTGGCAGAGGAGTGGCTTTTATTGCTGAGGCTCTCTGACTAAACTATGGTGAAAATATGAAAAAAAAAATGTAGGTGATTATTAATTCTTGAAAATATAGATCTACATTGTAGAGACATCTGGTTTTTTTTATTTAGAAATGACTATTCAGTGCACCCACGGCTGCTACTATGTATAGAATTTTTTTCATGGAATATCTATAAATTTTCAACCATTCATAGTACATAAGTTTTTATTTATGTCGATTTGAGAGAAATTCAAGTTTGTGGAAGTAACTTTTTAATAACTGTTTTTTTTTTCTTTTAACCAAGGACATATTGTCATAAGCAACATATTCTTAGCTTTCTTATAGAGTTTCTATTTTGTTAAAATAATTTCTTAGTCACATTCCTGGAAATGACTTGTCAGAAACTAAGCAAAAGAAAAGAAAAAGAGGATATCTTCTGGTTCTTATGTTTTGTTTGCAGGTTGATAGAAAATTTTATCAACTTTTAAAATACATTTTTATTTCTCTTCAAGCAGGGAAAAATTGTCTTCTCATAATTGGATAAAAAATAAAAAAGTGTGATATTACATTGGTGAGTTGTGGTCAGATTCATGATTCTCATTGTGAACATAACAAACACCAAAATCTGAACTTCCATGGGGTTTATATTATCTGAATCACTTTGCATGGCATGCTTTATGTCATTATTTGCCCTCTGGTAATTTTTCTTATTGAATTAATATTCCCATTAGGAATATAAGCCCAGCACAAAAACTTTATGCTGTGAAACAAGAGTTAGGGTTCTTGAAACTGAAGGAAAGCTTGGGAGTTCAGCAATTCTACAGCCTTCCTGCATAGACAGAATCCTAGTCTGAAACCTAAAGGAGAAAACCAGAATGTACAGCCAGGCTGTGCTTCGTGCATGTGATTTCTGGGTTCCAGTTAGTTGAGACAATTCTTTTTAATAATGCAAAAATTGTTTTCATTGAGCATCTTCTTCAAACTCAAGATTTCTGTTTTTCTAGTTTAAAGATTTTCTGATCTCTCTCTGGCAAATTCCCAGTGTTTTTTATTTTGGCTCTTTGGGCTGCTCCACTCTGTTACAGTTTTCCTCACCATGGATATTTGTTATTTTTGTCAGTATTTTCTGTATTCTAAACATTTTAAATTTAAGTTAATACTATTGGACTTGAAGACTAGATCAACATATTATAGAGTTTTCTGCATTATCTAGTGTAAAAATTTGTCAAAATAGATGCTTATAGCTTAGTGTTCTTCTTTTTGGTTGAGTTTTCCAAGAGAAAATAATAAGCTTAGCAGTCAGAATCATAAAATCAAAGGATATTGGAACTAGTTAGACTGTAATGGAACTGATCTCTCTCTTCCCTAAAGCCATGCTTCTGTGAGTCATGCAGCCACCCTCGCAGTACTGTAAATGTAGAGTATGTCCAGGATGCCCTCACACAAGACAGCCGAGTTATGAGTGTCTGCTTTCATCACTTGGGAATAACAATTACAGCACAGTTAACTTGGGCTTGTTTTGGCATTACAACTTCTGTTTTCATATGAAAACTGCTGACTTGAGATTTCTGGTGTGTTCTGTGCTTGTAATTAGGCCTACCTGGTATTATAGGCTAAGAGCTACTTTCTCCAGGGATGATTGGCTAGACCTTTTGCATGAGACTGTAAATCAAAACAGTCCTTCAGTACCTCTCCTCAATATATTTCTCCTTATCACCTTCTTTCAATCTATTTCATCCTCTCAAAATTTTACCTGGAAAAACTCAGCATGGCTTTTACTAAAGAAGAATAACCTCCCAGGATACTGAGTATCACACATGAGTAAGGGTATGACTAATGTAAAGGTGCTAACTTGTATAGTTTTTTGAGAGTAGTATCTTTATCCCAGAGTATTTCCCATTTTGGTTTGGTTTGGTTTGGGTTGTTTTCCATAGAAACTCTTAGTAAGAAAACATGAACAAAAGATACCTTCATTTCTTCTGCCATACAGGCTACTGCTGTACATGCTACTTAGTGATTGAAAAATTTCTGGAAATAACTTGAAGGAGATTTTTAATTATTGGATGAATTGGGAAGATAGCTGATGAAGAATTCGAAGTCAGAGATGTATAAAAGATTATTTAGTAGTAAAAATAACATTTCCGGAAACAATCAAAGTGGATTTACTGATGACCTTTAACTTTTTGCATCAAATACATCAGGCTTCTTTAAATCAGTAGTGATTGGTGCAATAAAAAAGGCTTTCAAAGGGTAGTTTTAATGAACGGTAGTTTGATATTGAAAGTATTCTAAATATTTTTGTTTTGCACTGCAGGTAGAGGTATCAAGATAAGAGCATAATGAAAAATGTTGAATAAATATTCTGGAGAGATTCTTTGATTGTGGTTGAATCAATTATAACATCATAACTGCATAAATACCCTCAAGATGTTGGATCAAATTCTTGGAAAATCAACAATTAGGTTCACAAACCAATACCAAATTTCAGAACAAGGAAGCAAGTTCTAAACCAGTTAATGCCAGTAACTCTAGAAATGGATCCAGTGCATTCTGAAGATGTTTGGCACTTCACAAAGGCTACCTGTGTGGTTTAAACCATACATCTTAAGGTTTGCTGCTGGATGCAGGTACTGAGAGTAGCTTGTATCTCTGGAATTACTTCTACAAATGACCCAGCTGTGGGTAGTGCTGAATGTTAATATGAAGTATTGGGAACTTCCAGCTGCTAATGATACCAGTGGAAACAGTGATGGTTTTCATATTAAGTTTCACATAGCAGTGGGTATTTTTGCTTACTTGCAGGTTGAAAGCAGAACCAGACCTGTCAGTCAGTAGCACCTGGGGAATTCCTGTCCCCTGGAATTGGGAAACACAGTTAGGCTTGCTGAAAATACAATTAGGCTTCTCAGCTGCAGAGCTTTTCAGATGAAAGTTCAGTAATATTGGTTACATGCTTTTCAACTCCCAACTTTTTTCAACAACATTCCTGTATAATTCATATCTATCAGTTAATGCTGTATTTGTCTTTGGGAGGGTTTATTCTCTCAGCCATGTGCTTTTATTTTGATGTATTTGCAGTGGTTGATTGTGATACAGTTTTCAGAGTGAGGGTGAATAAAGTGTTATTATCACTGTTGTCTTATTCCTTTGATAAGGAGTAGTTCTAGTATTTGCTCAATTAATGATATAAAAATATAATTAAATATTAATTCCTTAATTAAAGAGGTGTTGAGGGGCAGCAAGGCTAGAGGAAAGAAGTGTCTATTTATTCTCCCTTATTTAAAGCAGGAAAGGATTAGACTGATTTAGAAAGGCTGACTACAGGATGTGGAGCTCTGCCATGTTTGCCTAGGGAAGACATACTAGATGAGACAATTGTCTTTTATCACCAGGAGCAGATTTTTGTTATGTGGTGGTAGTCTTCACTCTAGTTCTGGTTTTAGAGATTTGAGGACAATTGAACAGATAGCCAGAACATTCAGGTATGCTCCAAAAAGAGGACAATCCTCAAAATATTTATGTCATGAAACCCTCCATCAGCTCTTCTGTTTTACAGATGAATGTACCTTTTTACTTTTTCAACAACATCATTCCCATCTGCTTTTACTTGTGCACTCATGGGTGGCTTTCTGTGATTGTAGCAGAAGTAGTATTGATTTTACAAAACTAGAGAATATACTTATCTCTTCCGAAAGATGTTTTTCTGATTATATTCTGTATAGAGAGAAAGTTGAAGTAAATTCGTAGTGATGTGGCTCCTGGAGTATCTTGGACTCAGAACAAACACAGACAGATGGTGCCAGGGTGAGTTGATCAGAAGCCTGGGGTGAGGAGGAATACTACTGGGTACAAAGTCTCATCTATGAATAACATTAACAGACGATGAAGATTCTCGCAGAGCAAAAAAAGGCACTGTCACAGAAACAAAAGTCCAGTTTTTATTGGGGCCTATTTGGAATTTGGATTTTTCACTAACATGATTCAATGACTCCAAAATTTGAAAGCTGGTCAGTAACTCTAGTTACTCTTTCTACATGTCACCTTTTTCTTATCCTTTAGGAAGTTTTGCATCCAATTGTATATTCTCTGGTTCCACAGTTGATTACTAAGAATAGGTTTATTGTAGGAAATGGATTTTCTTGTTTCAGTGTGACAATATTAAGCAGAGAGAACTTTGATTTTGTCAGCAGGAACACAGTCAGACCTCTAATCTCAGGCATACTTTATCCGTGTATCCAGACCATGTCAGAAAACAGTTTTGGGAGAGTTGTGGACACCTCCTTCTCCCACTTATGTGCCTAAGAGCTAAACATGTGTTATTGTTTCTACTGCAGTGTTCACCAACAGGGTGAAAATCACTCATATTTGTATGACAAAAATCTGATTAACGGGTAACTTCAGCAACAGCAGCATGTTGTCTGTTTCAAGATTAAATGTGAATTTAAAGTAGCAAGCATACTGTAGTCATATTTTATCATATCTAGTGAGGTTGCTGCATTCTTTACTTTAGAGTATCTATATTGAATCTCTTAAGAAAATGTTATGCTTTGTGTTCTGTTGGAAACTATTCTTTGAAAGATTTGCTGTCGGATTTGGGACTCCACTGTATATATTTCCTAGCTATTACAATAATAATTACCTATGTGCACTAAATGAATATTCTCTTTGCTTAGACATGCAACATTGATGAGTTGGGATAATCCTAGGATCACAACTTTATCTCCTCTGGCGATTTGTTCAGGTATTGGGTGTGATATCACAGACATGCCTTCGCCTCTCTTTTGACTCTACCTTTAAAGGCCAGGGAAAGATGAAAGTGCAATGTATGTATACTAAGTTTCTTCTTTGGGAGTCCATATTTAAAGAAAGCTCTTGCTTCCAATGTTGGCAGCTGACTGTTACAAAGATCCTGTTGTAGCAGCTTAGTTACAATAGCAGAAAGAATTGGAAATATATAAGTATTGATATTGTGTCATCTTTGAACAGTGATATTTGGTCAGTCCTGGATACAAAAGACATGCAAAATAAGAATGGCAATTGATTTTGGACATGATTTATTTTCTACAGGTAGAGTTGACCAGGTTTTGCAGTAGGGAAGATCATAAATATTCTTTTTTTATCCAAATTTTATTCCACAATGTCTATAATTAGGCTAATGGATTTTTTAGAGAGTCATGGCAGTTGAGGATACCTCTGTGAGAAAGAGCAAAGGGAAAACCACATTATAAAGTAAGTCTTTCCTTCTGCCAGTGTCTGCCAAGTCTGATTTGCATTGAACCCACTCAGGGGTTAGGCATGCAGATCTTATTGTTTAAAAGAAAAAGAAAGAAAAGGTTTCTCAGCAATTTACATGATGGTATAAAAATGTGGTAATCTATGTGCCCTGATCAATAATATGAAAAAATAAAATGCATAAACATTAAGAAATACATTGCAGAAGAATAATTGCTGGGTGAAGAGCAGAACTAAGACTTATTTTTCTTGTTTAAGTGCAATTGTGTCAAAACAAATGTGGGTAAAATCTGTTTATATTTACTACAATATTCAAGCCTTGTAGGAAAACAGATATTCATAGAGCTGTCAGTGTCCCTTCTCCCTCTGGCAGCTCCTGGGGCCTGCTGCGGCTGCTTCCTTCACTCTGTGAGGCTATGGGGCAGCTGAGCATGGGCAGCAGGCCAGCTGGTGGCCTGACTTTGTTCTCTTACAACTCTCATGTATACCAGGAACTCTGAGCTCTTAATGGTTAATTAATAGGCTTTAATTAAGAGGTTAAAGGATTTCAATATAGGATTAAATTCTGATCTTCTCTCTGAAACTGATTGGTTGGGGTGGTTTTGTACAACTCCACTTATTTGGAAAACTCAAGCATTATCTGCCAGAAATAGTAGTAGATTAACTATTATTTATACAGTCTTTGAAGCACAAGGTGCTTACCTTTTACTAAATACTTTTTATCAAATACTTTTAATCTTAAATGAAGAAATACTGCTGCAACCTAAATTGACATATTTTACTTCTGAGAAGCGAAGTTTGAGTTCAGTGCACTTTTTTAGTAAAGTGGAGGTACGGAAGCATGGATTTAGATATAATTAGTGTGGGGAAAATTGTTAAAACACCTTGTTCATGCACTTACAAGAAGACCCTCCTGCAGGTGAGAACATCGGTCTGTCTGAGCTCCTTCCTCACTGAAAAAAAAATACATTAGCATGATGAAAGTAATTTATATTTTGGCCTTACTTTCTGTTCCTTAAAAAATGTGAGCAGTATGGAAAATTCCAGTCTTCTGAGACCTGGCAAACTGTTTCAAGAGGTTCTCCCCCTAGAGTGCTGCTAGCAATGTGGCTTCACTGGTGCTACTTCTACAGTAAGAATACTGACACAGTCAAAACCAAGAGGCATCAGAAATAATTGCAAACACCACTTCTGGTGGTGATTATACGTTATCAAATGTTGGTATAGTTTGCTTGGGTGAAGTTGAGACAACCATATGGTGAGGACAACCAAAACTTGCTTATGCTCGCTTTCCCAGCATTGCTCACATTTATTTCCTCTTTGTTAGAAAAGGAAAATCATTAAGATAGGAACACTCCCGTCACAGAAGTAAAAAGATAGGAGTTACTTAATAATTGAAAATGCTCATGAATGTTGTAAACAATGTGGAATGAACTCATTCTAATCATGATACTGCAAAGTCAGGAGGTGTTACATTTCAGAGCTGAGACAGTCTGACCTATTATTTAGTGTGTATTTATTTTGGCTATGCATGTAATTGTCCAATGAAAAAGTAATTTTTCCTTTCATAGTAAGGATAAAAACGTTTATCACAGTACCTTACTTATTTTTGACATTTCTAAAACTACACGTGTGAAGTGAATGGCTTCCTATTGTAAGTCAACAGATGATGCAAAAAAAGTAACCTGAGTGACTATGAGAAATACTGTCTCTGCTGGAGATGCCTTTTATAAATGTAATAATGTTGCAATGTGATTAATTGCCAACAACTGAATTAGCCTCTTTTTCAGGAACATTTGGCAAATACTGTGTACCTTTAAAAGGAAATTTAGAATAAAGTTAATAAAAGTGTCATTTATGAAAACAAGTGAAATATAAGATAAACTGTGAAACTTCTTGTGAGTGAATAATTTAGACGGAACAGCAATTTGTATACTTTTAATAATAAGGCTGTTTAAAAAATAAAGGTCTAGTAATCAAAATATAAATAAATATGTCTCAGAACCCTTAGAACTGATATTTAATAGAATTCCTAAAATAAGCAGTATCAGCAAAAATGTAGAGATAGTCAAGAGGCAGCTAGATTTCTAATGTTTTTACATTAGTGTAATATTTCTGCTTCAAAGCAGCATTCAAGTGAATCAGGAAGAAACATCTAACTATAAAAATCAGCATGTTTTTTGATACAAAAAATAGTATGATAGGATACAAATAGACTGTAAAAGAGAACTTTTATGACAGCCAAGTGTATTTCTAGGAATTTAGATTTCAGGTGAGAATTTTTGTATAGGATATGAAAGTTTGTGTACATCCTGTCTCAAATGTGTAGGGAAAATATCCCAGTAGGAGTTTTGAGTTTTGCATAAAGCTCATAACATAGTAAGGGTGCTGCAATTGCTGCAAAATAATCCTAATTCTAGATAATAAAGTACTTTTCTTTAAAAAAAAAAAAAAATCATGAGTTGTTGTTTCCTTTCTGTTCAGCAAGGAGCTCTGACCCTTTCTACTGTTTTTAACCTGGGGATCTTTTGTGGTTGATTGACTTATAGGTCTAGAGGCATTTTGGTTTCTGGTTGAGATTTTCTAATAGATAGACTAGTGCACGTGGTGGTAGTTGAGAGTGTCATGATTCTAGATGTGGATAATGCTATGCCTGATGTGCTTATTTTACAGCAATATGCAGGCTACAGAATTTCCTGTCCGTTGTGCCTTCTTTCATAGAAATTGAGGACAGATGCTGGTTGTGATCAATATGAGACTGAGTGCAGAAAGAAAGGCTCATTGTTCCTGTGCACAGTTTCTGAAAACTCCGCTTTCAGTTGTCCACAGTACTTAGCAGCAGTAGTACATGATAATATTATGGTATCAGTAGAACTGAAGATTCAAATAGTATCACCTATTGTAAGGTGTCTCTAATGGTGTCCTTTTTAATATTCAGTAAAGATTGAACTTATGTTGCATTTTTACCCATAAATGAGAGAATTCTAAAAGTTTCCTTCTGTCACTATGACTATTTTTCCAAACTTGAAACACAATTGTCTTTGAGATGATTTTTCCTATCAGAATTGGCAGAAATTATATAAGTGAAGTTGAAGGTATCTGCATGTAAAGTAAAGCACACAGATTGACTGCTTATATCTTTTTTTTGTAATGAGTTAGTTAAAAGGAGATTGACCATAATTATCTGTGATTTTTAATCCCTGATCTTGTCATTTCTTTTACTTACTATACCTGGGATGAAATATAAATGTAATGAAGGTGCCTATGCCCAACTTTAAAGATCCTGGTCTTCTGCTTTGTCACATACACTTCCTGGCAGCCTACTTTTGCTGTAAATTCAATCTTCATTGTCAGCTGAGGTTCAGTTCTTATAGCTTCAGCACTTTATCAAAGCAGCTCCTTTGGGATAGTGTGCATTGCAAACACAGGGACGAGGCCACAGAACTGGAGATAAAATATTTTTAACTGCATGAATGCAGTTGTGGAATGAACTTGGAGAGTTTCCTTGGAGAGTCAGGCACTTTTTCAATTACAACTGGCATGGTTAATCTTACTTTAAATGAGACCTAAAATTACCTGGGAAGTGTTGGCTTTGTCACAAGGGTAAAGAGCAGAAGGAAAACTACCACTGGTGTGTATAACAGTATGGATTTAGCTTACCCACTTGATGTTTAAACATTAAAACCAGAGTCACACTGATACTTCCAGCACAGCTGGAGAAGGTAAAGAATTAGATGAAAAAATCTATTGGAGGAAAAATGAAGAATTTTTTTTAGGGAGAAAGAATTAAAAACGTTACTAAGAATGTTTATTTTAGAGTCAAATGAGAAAAACATGGTATGAATAGACAGACTCACAATGGTTTAAGAAACTATTTTCTATTTTTTTTTTTTTTTAACAGCATGAGCAGCTATGGAGAATGGAGAAAAATCCCCCAGTGTAATCACCATAATATTTGCATGAAAGTTGTGGAAGCTTCTCTTGTAACATAGGATTTTAAATAAGAATAATTAGAACCTTCTCAATTACACTGAAATAAAACAGAGTGGTGTGAAAATATTCAAAGGTGTAAAGTAGTTTCCATATGGACTTATGAAGGAACCTTCCTTGTTTACAGGTGGTTACTCTCATAGCTATCAGCTATGGAGAAATTAGGGAGCTTTTTCTGAATGATTTGGCCATTAAACTTTTGCAGCAATGGTATTATCTTTAAATTTAAATGCCCATATTTCTTATTATCACTAAAGGAGTGTTGGAAAAGATAAATTGGATGTTTTACTATATTGTGTCTGTTTAAAACTTAGTTGTGACTTTCTAGATTTGTCTATTACAGATTTAAAAGTACAGTAAACAATTCAGTAAAAGATGAATTTTAACAAACAAGAAACAATTAGAAAGATACCAATTCTTAGTTTAATCTTGCAATTAGTTGGAATTGCCGGGGAAAAGGTAGTAGCAAGTATCTGTTTGTTGTTCTGAGGAAAACTGGAAGTAACAAGTATAGCCAGGGGCTACCTACTTCCTGTTTCCTTTTTATGCATCTTGTCTAGGGTTATCTTGACCCCACAGAGGTCATTTATCTTTACCTTTAGCTTTATCATTAAACCCTCACAGAAATATGATAACATTAATTGTGTCAGTCCTTTATAGTCCATATATTCATCTTCTTCATGTTCACTTTTCCTTGTGTTCACAGGACTATTGTACTTAGCTATTGTCCTGTACTCCCCTGTCAGCAAAGAGCACTTTCACTGCTGCTAATAAACAAAGTTAATAAACAAAGGCTACAGCTTTATTCAGTACTGAGAATTATGAAGAGAAAAAAAATAGGTAAGGTAATCCTGTCTGTTCCAGCTAGGCTTTTTGTCTAGCTGGTGTGTTATCAGTTGATTCATTTACCGTCATATCGTCATTTATTAAAATGCAGGGGCTTTTTTCCCCCATTCTTTTTTGTCGTCCCCCCCCCCTTTTTTTTTACTGAGTTTCTGAATGTATTAAGTTAAACTAGAGTCAGTAACATAACTTCATCCATGGTTAAAAATTTGTTGAGGGTCATACCAAATAATTAATTCATTCTGACATCAGGAAGAGTGCGATGGGAGAATATTTTCTATTTTGTGAGGGAGGTCAAATAAGCTGTGAACAAATTGTGATGCAGTGTGACCTGTGAGCCTTTGCAGAAAGCCCTAGTAAGTGGGGAAAAGAGAGAACAGAGCCAGGCCAACTTCAAGACATCATACTGGCCATGTATTTTACTTGTAAGAATAGCCTGTTACGAGGTTGCCACCAGCAGAGAATATTTGGGTTCATTCTCCAGCATGAGGCAAATGATGTTAGGTCTTAACAGGACAGCTTTACCCTGCTCCCTTGCATGGAAAAGAGACTGAAACAGAGATCTGGTAGTTTTGGAGGCTCATTATCTCTGATATAGTTGGCTTTTCCCACTTGAATTATAAGTGAACAGCAGCACTAGTATAAACCAAAAGCAAGGTGATTTAGCAACCACACTCCTTTCTTTTCATTCTCTTATCTCTTTTTCTTCCCTTCAGCATTTCACAGTCAGTGTAATTCAATTAGATTTAGAATATATATATGCACTTGGATTAAAAATACGTGAATTTTACAGTATTTTTTCAGGGAAACTATCCAAAGACATAGTGGTCCCTATGTGTGAACTTATTTTAACTGTGTCTGTGGCCTTTTAACCTAGGATTCAGATTTAGGCTGTCTTGTGGTGTTTTTTTTTTTTTTTTTTTGTGAATTCAGTAAGAGTATTATATTGATAAATAAACACTACCGTGACTGAGAATCAGGTAGTGTTTTTCTTAGTGTGAACAAAGTTATTTCTTTTGTAAGTAAGTAAATCTTCATCATGTTTAGGGCCTCATTCTCTGACTACTCAGTTCTGTAGGCTCTTTAAAGATGTTCTGCACTTAAAATTACATCACTGTTTCTCTAAGTCTATTTCATGTTAATGAATATCACAGAAAAATTATAGTACATATTCCTTAATAGGCTAGAGATTAGGCAACATGAAACTCATGGATTTTTTTCCTATGTAGCTCCACCTGTAAAACAACTCACACCATAACAGGTGAAAAAGCTAAAAATTTCAGATTTGTTTCTGCTGACATTGTCAGGAGGATTTACTCCATCTTAAGGAAAAAAACTCACAGTGAAATATCTCACTATTTGACAGTGCTGAACAGGGCTGCTATTGTCATTGTATGGCTTATATTTAACCTTCTTTTTCTAAACAAAATACTGAAAATACTATGAAAAATCTGTCTATTAACTTTTAAAATGGGGAAAATGCATTTCCTACCTGAGAAAAAATAGTGTGGAGTTCATCTTCCGCTATGTTCTTCACTTAAACAGATTTTAAAAAAAAATCAGATTATTTATACCAAGTACAACTCACAGGAGAGACTATGCACAGTTTTGAGATAAGATTGGGAGATACTGTTTGTGCATAGATTTCTTGGACTCAGGGCAGATAGAAATTCAAATGAATTCGATTTTATGGTATCTTTCTGTTTTAAAAGAAAAAGTTTGTGAAAGTTTAGCTAAAACTGGTACTTTCAGCAGGAATCAAAGTAAGTGCCTCTGACTAGCTCTTTTCTATATCTTAGATTTCTACTAGTTATTGTAAATTGCAGGGCATAGATTAAAAACTAGCATTTTTACTCTACAGTTGTATTTTCTTAGCCCTTTCAATTTGCAGTCTCTGAATGTATTTTTTTCAATCTAAAGTCTAAGCTTAGACATTTCACTTAGATAGGTGTCCCTGAAGTTAAACGTACTGACAGAAGGAAATAGTTAATTTTTATTTGAGGAAAGCAGACAGTTAGAAATAGTATGTCAATTCCAATGAGACAGTCAAGATTTTGCCAGAAAGAAAGTTAAAGTGCTGTGAATTTAAAAAATGTTTGTAGAGATCTCTGCTGACATCTACTTTCTGTCAATATTTCATTTTCACTGATACGAATGCTGAAAACTCTGAATTGTGACTGGCTTTAATACTCTAGTTGTGTTATCTGCCTGGTTATGTGTCCTGGTTTGAGAGGAAGTGAGTTTTTTAAGGAAGTGATAGTCAAACCAATCAGTGGTCAGACTGAATATTGACACCTGGCATGACCACTGAAGAGATTTGTCACCTCTGAGAACATAGGGAGATAAAGGAGAGAATCACAGAGGAACTGCCTTTTGTGTTCTGGCTGTTGAAGGGAGCAGATGTCCTCCCCCGCCCAGCCTGGGCCTGGGCCTGCGTGCGGGAGGGGCAGCTATGTGGCCTGAGGAGAGAGGTAGGCCGGAACCCGGAGAGAGAGAGAGGTGGAAGGTGGAAGGAAACGGGACTGAGCCAGCTTTTGCAGGATGGAAGGGTGGAGAAACGAGGAGATGGTTTCTCCCCCCCCCCCCCCCCCGCCCCTGAGAGAGAGAGAGAGAGAGAGAGAGACACAGAGACAGAGACTGTGCCGCCGAGGAGCGGAGCAGGGGAGGTTCCCGGCCTTGAGAGTCCTGGAGTTGACAGCAGTAGAGACTGAGACTTTTTAACCCTTCCCTTCCTTGGGAAAAGAAAGCTTTATGAAACATTAATCCTCCTGAGCAGTGTTTTGAGTGAGAAGAGAGACAGCCTGGAATCCTGTGATGTTAGAGAAGATGATGGGAAGAATCCAAGGTGGGAGGAGAATGATGGAGTGGCTTTTGGCTGGACTTTTCTTGTATAGCCATAGACTGAACCAATCTGTCTTTAATACATGAGACTGCATTTAGGTGGATGCAGTGGCTGGATGCCAGATAAGGCGAAGAAACCCTCAGCCCCAGGGGTTATAAAATGGGGGGGACTGTTGTCCCAAAAACGGAGCCTGTGGTACTAGGCAAAGCATCCTTGAATCCTGAGGGCAGTTTCGGTCCATGGATGGTGAGAGCACCAGACATGGAAAGACTACTATGGTTTACAAGAGAGACTCCTCTCTTCTGTGATGGACTGAGACTTGATTATTTGAGTATTGTTAACTGATCAGGAAATCCAAGGTTTTGTCTGATTGTGGGAAGGGTGGAAGTTGGGAGGAGGAGGAATGTTTCGGAGAGTTTTCATTCTGTTCCCTGTGTGTTTCTTTCCTTTGATGTAGCTTAATAAAGTTTTTTTTTCTTATTTCTAAGTTTGAGCCTGCTCTGCTCTGTTCCTGATCACATCTCACAACCATTATTAGTAAAAATATATTTTCATGGGGCACTGGCATTGTGTCCAGTGTCTAACCATGACATTTTGATAAGCTATTAGTTTCAAATAGAATTGGATGTGAGGTTTTTTTGTTTGATGTTATATCTGAGTCTTTGGTTGCTTAATAATTTTTCTTTATCTGGTAGACTTAAAGCATGGTCTTCTGAAGAGTAGTTTTGTGTGATGCCTTTTCTCATTTCAGCGGAATACTGGCAAGATCATAATTTTTCAATTAAGAAAAATTCTATTTTGCATTGTTGAACATTGTGTTGTCTTTATTTTTCATTTCTATTTTACTGCCTCCACATATCAAAGCATAAACTCAAGGTTTTTCTGTCCTTTGCACTACATAGAGTTGAAAGCAGATGTGAGTTCATTGGTAAGACTTTCTGAGGGAGTTAGCTTTTCTCACAGTAGTTTATAAAAACTATGAAACCCTGGGTTTTTTCTGTTAGCAAAAGTGGTCACTTTTTTTCTTTTCAGGACTGCTAAGCCAAATAATTGTCGTTGAATATTTTTCCTTATGATTCTGCTTGGGTTTATACTTTATATCTTTTGCCTGATTCCATAAAGCCCCTTCCAATTACATAACAATAGAAATGTTCTTTAAAGATCATCTCTGAACTGACTTCCTGCTCAAAGCATGGTTATTGCCAAGACTCGGTTAAGACAACTGGAGCTCTATGTGGGCAAGTTTTGAAAAGCTCCATGCATAGTGATCTTGAGACAACTTTTTTCAGTGTTCATTGCCTTCCAAATGAACATGCTTCTCCTAATGCTCAGACTGAATCTCCCCATGAAGTGCCATTTTAGACCCTTTTGCTCTTTGATCTGGATTTTTGACTGCCAGGAAGAATTTGGCTCTGTAATTTTTCTTTTCAGGTAATATTTAGATTAGATAGCTAGTTTCAGACAGGTGCTAGATCACTCCTTAGTCCGTTCCTCCTCACTGGATTGAGCACACATGATCATTTTCTTTTTTGTTGACAAACTGAACTTGTCAAACGTGTCCAATTTGTCAACATCCATCATTAACAGGCAGACAACAACCTGGGCACAATAGTCCAGGTGCAGCCTTGATAGTGCCAGTCAAAGGGAATAAATAACTTCCCTTAATCTGCTGCTCATACTCTTGCTAATATGGGCCCATATATAATTTGTCCAATTGGTAATGCGAGCACACACACCACTGGCTCTTTGCCTGGTTTCCACCCTATTTTCCAGGGGTTCTTATCAGCAGAACTGCTGTTCAGCCTGCTGTTTCCCAACCTCTATCAACACATGGGGTTATATATATATAAGAACAGTATCCATTAAGAAGTGGGTGTACTCAGTGACAGGTTAGCTGGCACTATCGTAAAGGTAGGATCTTCAAGTGTACAGTACAGGAAAGAATGTCATATGCTACCAGATAGTCATTGCCACTAGCAGAAAAATTGTTAAATGAATGGACTTTGGCAGAACTGAAAGTGAACAAACACTTTTTGAAGCCTGGATTAAAGCCACATCTGTGCTCCGTGCCTGAGAATAGGAAATGAGGCAAGGGCTATAACTGTGATAAAACTTTGAGAGAAGTGTAGCCAGGAAATGAGAAGCGGCTTCTACACTAGCGTCTGGCCCAAACATCCTGGATTCTTTCTTAACAGTTGCCCTTCTAATGATAGATTTTAAGCAGATTTAGAAATTTCAGAAACATTTATTTGAACTTTTGGAAGGCAGATATACTTTCAGAACTTCTTGTCAATATTTTTTTTTAGTTTTGGTAAAATGCTGAAAGTTTTTTCTCTTCCCAGGGGAGGAGGAGAAATTAAAAACTTGTTTGCAATAATAAAATGTCAGTAATAAACTTGTTTTCCATACTTGTCTTTGGCATAGATCATGAGAGACTCACAGTTTGCTGCTTTTTGACTGATACTGAATTTCTGGAGAGTTGTAGGCAATCAGGAAAAGCAGAATTAAATTAACTCCGTTCCAGAGCAAAGCAAGTGTTCCAATAGAAACTATTTCTTGATGTTGACAGAGCAATCCAAATTCTTACAAACAGTTGCTTCTCATGCTAAGAAGTCCTCTATGAAGTTATCCTGGATATGTTGTTTAAAAAAAAAAACCTTGGCTAGTCATATAATTCTCATGAACTTCATCAGTGTTACTTACATCAGATACAAGTGTGATTCAGGAAACTAATTCTCACAAGAGCAGAACTTAATTATGAGTTTTCCAGACTAAATTTTCATTATCATTGGTATTTGCATAAACTCATGCCAACTTCTCCTTTTCCTCTAAAATTTATAGCAATTGTTAAAGGACGTACTTGTATTTCTGAAACAAATGCAGTAAAGGAGTGAGACTTTGTATCAGTACAGATAGATGGCATGTGCTATAGAGGCCACTGCCAAAATACACATAGGGTTATGGATATGCATTGCTGAGTTTTCTACTTAAATGATCTGTTAATTATGGTTTCATATAATTATCTGGGTTTAAAAACAAAAAAAAATCCCTATCATTCCTAAAATTAAGGCTTTTCATTATGGATAAACATTTTGGTCTGAAATGCAACTTTTACACTGAACCCATTTTTTTACTACAAGAAAGACATTGAGGTGCTGAAGTGCGTCCAGAGAAGGGCAATGAATTTGGTGAAGGGTCTGGAGCACAAGTCCCATGAGGAGCAGCTGAAGGAGCTGGGGGTGTTTAGCCTGGAGAAAAAGCAGCTCAGGGGTGACCCTATCACTCTACATCTCCCTGAAACGAGGCTGTAGCCAGGTGTGGCTCAGGCTCTTCTCTCAGGTAACAAGTGATTGGATGAGAGGAAATGGCCTCTAGTTGCACCAGAGGAGGTTTAGATTGGATATTAAAAGAAAATTCTTCATGGAAAGGGTTTTCAAGCACTGGAACTGGCTGTTTAGGGAAGTGTTTGAGTCACCATCCCTGGAGATATTTAAAAGACCTGTGGATGTGGCATTTGGGGACATAGTTTGGCAGTGCTGGGTTAACAGTTGGACTCAATGATCTTAAAGGTCTATTCCAACCTAAACTGTTCTATGAATCATGGATTGCTCTTGACCTCTTGCATTAACAGAGTAACTCACTGGATATAGGGTCTGGAAATTGTAGTCTTGAGATACCTATGTTCAGTTTCAGGCTCTGAAGTTTGCCTTGGTACTGATTAATTTAAATTCCCTGCTAAATGACCTCCTGAGCCCCTCAGGCAGCAATGTTCTGAGTAGAAAGATGAGTGCAGACAGCTTGAACAAAATGGAATTTTATTTTGCATTAAGTTTTCTGAAAAGTATACGTTATACAGGTTTTGCTAAATATGTTTCAGATACTGTGCTATTCTAAACACCTAATTATTGCTGTGTGTTTTTAGCTTAAATTTTGGCTTAAACCTGTGCAGGGTAGATGATAAAAAAATAGTTATTTATCTACAAAATAGATCAATTTTCTTTTTTAAAGAACTTCCTAAAATGAATACTTTGTATTTTGTTTCAGGTATGCATATTCATCTCAGGTGGTTCTGCTTAATAATTTATAACACATATTGTGTCTAACTGAATATTTCATAGATTCTTGTCTTCTCTGTTTAATTCTTTCTGACAGCTATCAATACATGTAATATTTTTCTTGGAACAGAGTAAGATGTAATAATGAACAATTTTGGCAGATGATTAGTTGTTTCCTACTAGAACAAGGATTTTAGAAAACTACTCTGTATAACCTTGAAAAGTTTATACTTTAAAGGAAAAGTTATGACCTTTACATAGATTCTTGTGCCCAAGAGGAAACAAAAGTGAAATTATTTCAGTACATGAGGCTTAAGATTTGGCAAAAGCCTTGTGCTTTTTATGCATCAGTGAGACTGGTAAGCAAATAATCATACAAACAAAGGCTGTAGATTATAAGGAAGTCACAAAACTGAATGCAGCCTAAAAATAAACTTGGAGTTCAGCATAGATAATATGCTTTAAATGAAGAATGCAATGTTAAGCAAAATTAAAAGGCAGGCAAGGTCTCAGAGATTACATGTGTTATTGATGGAAACAGGCCAGACTACCAACTACCAATTATATAGTGTTGTCAGTGTAAAACACTGAAATGTGCCAGGTTTCCAGATTTCCAAGTTTTGTTTTCAACTTCATTTAGCTCTTGCTTATTAGTAACTCATGTCCTGCCCCATACAGCAAAGAGCACTCAACAGTGAGGGCTTTTGAAGCAAGGAGAAGGCAGAGGAAGCCCCCTTACTCCTGACTGCCCTAATGGCTTTTAGGGCAATGCCAACTCTTCCATCCCTCCCTCAGAGGCCTCAGACGAGCCCCCTCTCCCTGCTCTGCTGCAGGCCAGAAGGCTGGTGCAGGTGGGAAAGGGCTGAAAGTGAGACAAAAGGGAGCCACTGCTGTTGGGAGTCCACACTGCTGGGCCTGAGGACAGCCCGTGGACTCAGGACTGGTCTTGAAGTGACAAGAGCAGGTACACTAGAAAAATGACACATGAGCAAATGAAGCAAACCTCTTTCCCTCTACCTGGGAAAGGGTGAGTGGCAGCTGAGAGCTCAGGAAGCAGGTCAGTACAGAGGAGAGGGATGACTCCAGCCCCCTGTCTTGCCTGGTGGAGAGAGGGAACTGCCTGCCTGTTCCTATAATTCCTCTGTGGTGTAATGTAAGGTACATTCTTACGGGAGTTTTCCTAAAAAAAACAAAGTAAATCCCAACAATTCTTGCTATATATGTGAATATCCACAGTAAATAACTGTTTGAGTTAATTTTTAACTGACTCATGTAGTATTTGTTTTGGTAGATGCCTCTGAAAATTCTGATGAAATAGCTTTGCATCATTAATCTATATGTGATCTATGCAAAGGATATATTTATGCTTAAGGAAGTTGGTCTCCTGGATTTACTTGTTTTCTAGGAGGTTATTTTTTGCTCTATCTTATGATTAATGTGTGTTTTTTATTAAATTAATCTCCTGATTCTCAAGAAGAATAATTCTAAGGAAAAATAAATGCCTTTTGCAATTTTATTTTTCGTCTTATGTTACCTTTTTAATGTTTCATTAAAAAGTGCATAATTTTTGGGGTTTTGCATGAGCTTATTAAGGAATGAAAAAATCTGCTTAAATTAGATTAATAACTTTTAATTTACTAAACTCTACGGTCTCTATTGGCAAAATGAGGCAAGTTGCACTGTTCAGACCCCTTTAAATCACAAGGATTAAAAAAAAAGAGAGAAGTCAAAGTTCTTTTTTTTTTCTCATTGGGTTTGAAACTCTCATGATATGCTATGTCACTCTTCCCATCTTTTTCAGAATCTGCAAAAGCTAAAATATTATGGCTTTTTACAATGAAAATTAAATTTTGCATGACATTATTTACCTTCAGCAATAGGGCTCGTGAGAAATAAATTGCCATCATAGACCATGAAATGTGTCTGTAGGTTTGGTCACAATGAGACACTTCTTGTTATCATATATGGAGGCTTGATGATTGTGGATTTAGAAATATGGATGAATTAACATGACTGAAAGATTCATTGCAGTTCTGTACACTCATAGCCACTGACTGCATTTGTTTCTAGTTCTGGATATAGATGGTAAATGTGTGTGTGTGTATCTTAAGCAATTTTTCCTGGATTTTACACCTAAGGCAGTCTTCTACTTTACATTTTACATGAGATGACAGTTCCTATCCGATGACATGAATCGCTTAAATGACTTATAATGACTTGTTAAGATGAGATAACTTGTTATGGGCTTAAAACCAGTGATTGAAAAGTCATTGAAAGAGCATTTTGGAATCATTATTCTATGCAATATTTTTAGATAAATGAAGATAAGCTAGATCAAAAAAAGATATTTGCATCTGTCTGGTGGAATTAGGTAAAAGTACACTTTAAAGAATGAATTAGATTTTTTTCCCCTCCTCTTAACCAGTTTATTGTTTAGTACCGTGGGCTCTTGGATCACTTATCCTGTGTTTCCAGCTGTTGTATTGTAGCAAACAGCTGGTCCCATCCTAAAGCAAAGTTACATCTCTTTGTAACAGCTGGACTGTTAGCTGGATGTTATCAATGTTGAGCTTCCTCCTAAAGTTTAGTTATGTTGAAAAAGAAATAATTACTGAATGTAACACTTCTGGAGCATCATAAATTAAATATATTTGCTTTACTACTGTATTTCTCTGTGATTTGTAAAAAATTATTGCAGTTTAAAGACTGTGAAGTATTCGTGGGCAAAGGTAAATCACCAGCTAATGACCTCTTCTCTTCTGCAGAAAATTACATCAGCAGTTTGAGATGTATAAGGAGCAAGTGAAGAAGATGGGTGAAGAATCACAGCAGCACCAGGAGCAGAAGGGTGATGCCCCAACCTGTGGCATCTGCCACAAAACAAAATTTGCTGATGGCTGTGGCCATAACTGTTCATATTGCCAAACTAAGTTCTGTGCGCGCTGCGGAGGAAGAGTGTCTCTGCGGTCAAATAAGGTATGGAGTTATGAGAGTTTAACAGCAAGCTTCTCCTAAACTCAGTGTCTCTTATTCATTGCTTATGAATCTGGATCACGTAACTACTGAAACAGATTTCCTTGAAGGAGACAATGATAACTACTTCAGGGGCTTTTCAGACATCTGTCCTCATTTCACATAATTTCCAATTGCATATGAATTTGTGACTATGGTTTTTAAGTCAGTACATACCATTTTTTGACTAACAAACTCATGCAAGAAAATTTCTTTGGTTGGAGGATGAGTCTCTATTTGAGAAAAGGAAGTATGTCTAGTGATCTAGTGATGCTAATATTGAGACATTAATTATTACAAAGTAGAGCAAGGATTTGTTTCTTTCCTGCTTGCCCAGGCTCTTCTGTACAAGAGTATTGTAAAATTAGTGTTAGAATATGATACATAATATGATATTGTGCTTTTAAATATTTATTATCTCTTATAAATATGCACACATATTATGCATATTTATAGATGCCTAAACATGCAAATATTAACCTATTTCTCAAAAATAATTAAATGCACTAACGTATATTGTTACAACTAGCATATGCTGGTGTTTATTGTATAACAAGTGGTAAACCAGCAATCTGAATTCCTAAAAAAGCTGAATAATAGAGTAAAAAATTCAGCATAACTGATGTAATCAGAGAAAACCCTTCTGAGATTATTTTACTCAACATTTTAGATAAAATGCTCAGATCTGATACACAGAATCTTTCTCAGATTCTGACAGATACTTGTAGAAGACATATGAAAATATTCAAGAAGTATTATGCTAGTTTTTTGTGGAAACATGGATTTTATAAACAATGCAATATAGTATTATTTTAATATTTTTAATGTAATATTTTTATGTAATTTATTTCCATGAGTTAATTTTTTTCAGTAATGTGCTCATTGCAAATACCATGCAATTGGTAAATATTTTCTTCTGTAAGGTAGGAGACAATAGTATACTACAGTATATAGTATACTGTAGTATTTCTTTGCCTAAGATTGAAAAGTAGATTTAAATCATGGACTGAAGTTTTTGATTTAAAAAGTATAAAATAATAAAAATTATGAATATGTAATAATAGTTCCCGATGATTAAAGTAACTGTGATTATGTGTAAATGTCTCAAATTGCCTTGGTTTTCATTAAGGTAATTTAAAAATGTTGCCTTCAGTAGGATCACGTATTTTATTTGGTTTTCTTTTACAACTAAGTCATATTGTTAGAAATAAAATAATAATTTCTGTATTAATTTCTTCTGATTATAAAAGCCAATTAGGACAGATATTTGAGTCATTATGCCGACATATTTAAAGAAACAGAGCATTAGGAAGAAGGCTTCATTTCCTAATGAAAAATTCCGATACACCATTTAGGTTCTCCTTGGCATGGATCATCTGAACTTGACAGATATATGTCTGACTTCTCTTGACAGATTTCCTATGAGATTCTTCCATAGCCTCTTAGATAATTTGTTCCACTGCTTCACCTTGCTCACCACAGACAGCTGTTCTTACTGTCTAACCTAAATCTCTCTTTTAGTTAGCCAACTTCTCCATTCAGTCTGAGACTGTTCTACAGCTCTTCTCAGCTGGCATTTTTTCTACTGCTGTTGCTAAATTAGTGTGAGTCTTTCCTGCACCTTGTTCATTTTTATTCTAGATAATTTATGAATATGTCTAGACCGAGTATCTCTAGACTGATCTCCTGTGAGGCTTCGCTGGCGATAACTTTCCCTTAAAAAAACCCTGACCATCTATTCCTACCTTTTTCTTCTTTTCCTTTCATTAATTAAATTTTCTCATGGATGAATTTATTCCTATTCCATGGCAGCTGCGATTCTTTAAAAGCCTGTAATCCCAACAGAGCAATAGGAATTAAATCCCCTTTTTGCACTTTCTCTGTGACTACTTGAAAGAATTCTAATACATGTAACAGACATGACTTCCCTCTACTAAAGCCATTCTGACTTTTCCACATTTTATCATAATTTATTATTATACTTGCTAATTTTATTCTGTATTTGGGTTTCTAAAAATCCGTCCAATGTGGATGTCAGACTCATTTTTCTATTCTTCAATTGATATAATGTTGAAACTCCTTAAAAATATCTTTGTATTTTTTCCAACTTCTATACTTCTTATCAATGAAAGACTGTATTACAGTTGATAATTATTTTAGACTGGAGATGCTTTACACTAGCTATCATCTCATTTAAAAAATTTGTCAGTTTTTTTTTTGTTCACTCCCTTTATAGCTTCTCTTTCTGAAGTACCAGTTCAAAGTATATGCTCCAGTTTATTCTGCATAAAATAATATTCTAGAATAAGTACCCTCCTAATCACTGTGAATATGAACAAAAAAGATCTGATTCAGAAAGACTGTTGCAGTCTCCTATTATCTGTTTTATGCCTACACTGATTATTCTATTAAAACTGTTTTGGTCTACTGGAATTTACCAGAATTCATTCTTACCTCTTTTCTTTTCTGGATACAACTTCAGTTTCTTGAAGGATGACTTCTAATAACTTGCGGTTTTAACTTTGCTTTTTTTGGTCTTTGTAAACATTTTTGACACATTATATATATATTTATATGTCTATTTTGGACCTTATATAAGGTGATACTTACACTGTCTGAAATGCTCTTTGATGGATCTGTTTGAAATCTTCATAATATCAAGTTTCAAGCTGAACTCCTGCTTTTTACTCCAGATTCTGCTACTAAATTGTTTAGTACAGACCAGTACTAGCAGCATGCACCTCAGATGATGGAGAATTGCAAAGAACACTCCTCTTTCAAAGGATTCAAGGCTGACTACTGCTTACAAGGTTCATGGCCATGAGTGGGAGCAGGGAGTGGAAATGTTTTGACTGTTGTCAGAGCATTAGATTAGGATTCTCAAAATGTTTGGATGATTTATTCCTTTTTCAGTTTCATTGAAGTGTCTGAAATATGCTTTAGCATTCAGTTCAAGCTGTACAAAAATTATCATTATGTGGGAGTTCCTTCTAGCTCAAACAAATAAAAATAGTAATGGTGGCTCTTTTGCTTCTGTACAGTTTATTATCTTGGTGAATGGAGTATTTAGCTAGAATGGAGGCTTAAATTTCAGGGGAGTAAAAACCTTGAACAATCATCTTTTATGTTTATGAACAGTTTCAGATTGTTAAAAATTGAAATAATAAATCCTGTGAGAGCAAGCAGTAATCGTTCTTAATAATAAGAGTACCACTGATATATAAAATATACTCCTTTTTTTAAAAGAATATACTGATTTATATAGAGAAATGCACATTGAATGAGTCAGTAGACAGCAGAATGAGCTTTATGCAGGTGAGAAATCTAAATGCTAAAATGTTGGAAAAATACAGCTGCCGGATTGATACAACATTGTGTGCAGTGAATATAAATTTTAGCACCTCAGTGTTGGGTTTTCCCCTGCAAGCTCTCTCCCAGTTCAGCTGCTGGATCCACCTCGAAGAGAGCCTGACCACCAGCGAGGTGGAGAGGGCCTCCCGGTGCTCTCTGGCTTAATTCTGGGGAAAGGGCTAAAAGTCCTGCTTGCAGGGGTCCCGATGAAGCAGAATAAAAGAACCAGAAGTCTGTCCTTTTTCCTTAGTTTATTTTCTTAGGAGCAAGCCCGCTGGGGCCCGCTCCCAAAAGCAGCTTCGAGGAAAAGNCGCGGTGCAGCAGCCGGCAGTCGCTTCAGGGCTGCTGCCCGCATGCGCGGCAGCCTCCACGCCGGCCCCGTACAGCTCCTGCCAGGGCCGGGGCCGCCCCTGGGCTATGCCGGGCTGATCCCGCCGCCGCCCGCAGTCCCCTGGGGGGGTCCGGGCACGATGCAACACCTCAGAATGCCACTTCACTAAACTAACCTTTCACTTGTACGGAAAGGAAAAAATGCTTGTCTGAAAAGTTGACTTAATGCATGCTGAATACCTTCTTTCAGGGTATTTGGCAACTTATTATCACTTGGAGCCAATGAAACATCCTTCTTTCTTTGTCTTTGAAGAAAAAAAGTAAAGAGATTTTCAGTTGTTTTATAGGGCCCAACAACATGGGAAACACATATGGTTTAAGTAGGGAACTTCTCTCAGTTCCCCTGGTTCAGTGAAAGCTTTGCATTCTGATTATTTCTCTTGGGCTGTTTGATTTTGAAAAAAAACATCAAGTTCCTTTTGATGAATGATTCTAACTGCAGGACTTGCGATGTGTTCATCCGTATGGACTTGCAACGCAAAATTGTAGCATACTTGTGCTAATGCATAATCCATTTCATTCTGTTGAGAATTAGCAAGCACCGAAGAATTAGTCTGTCACAATTTTGTTTTCTAAGTCACTAGGATTTGGGATAAACTCCATGATTTGTTATTGCATACAAATAAGTTGGTCTTTAGTACATGTGGTTTGACTTTGCATTTCTCTACAAAAGACTCATAACACTGCAAACATGAGGAAAGGATTCCTCCAAACCATTTCTGTGGTTTTTTTTTTTTTTCAGCTTAATCCATATAACACCTGTAAAAACTGATAACCTACAACTGTATTCATCTCTCTAGAGAACAAGTATCTGAAATAAAAGGAAAGTCAGCGGTAAATTATTCCAAAGACAACTTATTCAGAAATTGTAAATTCACAATTGGAGGGTGTAAAAGTTCTCATTAGGATGAATGTTACATCTCAGTCTCCCCATGGATAGAATAGAATTTATATTATCAAATATGTTGAAAACTTCCAATCTTAAATCTGGTCCTGATTATATTGGAACAATGTTAATGCCATAGGAACATCTATGACATTTAAGACATCTCTAAATGATGATCATTTTAAAATGATCAAACTCCTCCCATTTTATTTGAAGTGATCAACCTCTTTATTCTTTTGAAAGTTATACCCAAATTTATCAGGACTACAGTTCAGCTAGTATACATCATGGTCCTTAGTAGCTTTCCCCACTCCTTTCCCGGTGGAGTTTGGCTTCTCTGATGTGGCTCAGCTGTAACCTGGGATCAGCCTTGGGGAAAGAGATGTGTGAGGATGGTTTGCAATAAGTCCTCTTGGGAGCTCCAGTCCTTTTTCCTGGGAGCTGCTCAGGTGCTCAGCCTTGGGCCCCGCCTCAGCCATGCAGCTGTCTGGATGGTTCCCTTGCTGAGCCTAATCTGTAGGCTTGGCTTCCTGGATTGCCTCAGCTCTGCCTCATCACCATGGACCTTGCTGGGGACCTGGATTCTTTGTTGACCGTGGGCCCTATCCTTGGGCTCCCCTTGGGTGCATGCTGTGGGACACAGGTCTGCAGGTGGCAGCATGACCGACCTCATGCCACCCTTTGTGCCCTCTCCTGGCCCTGGCTGAGCTGCTGACCCTGCCTCTGCCAGGACAGTATAGAAGTAGTGCTGTCCCAGCATAACCCTTCAGCAAAACACTTCTTCAAATTGCTGCGTTTAATATTGAGAGTAAAAACCTTGCCACAACTACCATTTTGAACCAGGAGATATTGCTCCTTTTCAGTCTGTAATCTTTACTTGCAAACGAATGCTTAGCCGAACTGATATTCAGAATCTGCATTTCTATATTGATACTTTGGATTCTCTTGATTGTTCAAAAACCCTTTGTGGTTTTAATATAAGCTATGTGGATATGATTAGTCCCTTCAAATGACAACTGCACAAACTATTTCTGTTATTAATTTTATTTATTTGAAAGTATTTACATTTGATAGCTCTTTTGATCTCAATAAACAGCAAATGATGGTCTCAGTTTCAACAGAGGCTACATGTTTGAACTCTTCACTACTTTAAAGCTTTCATAAACCCTAGAGGTTATTGTGATCCTGATAAAATGAAAAACTCACAATTTTACCCAGACTTATAATTTTAGGCAATTAAGGTGAGGAAAATACAGTCTTGAAGAGTAGTTCTGGCTCATGTAGTCAGATGCCAGATTGACCTTGTAACAGATCTTTTTAAAAAAGGATAAGGGATAGATACTGACTCACTCTAGTTTTTTTTTGAGTATAGGATGAAATTCCACTAATTTTGTTAACATTCCTGTGCGTCTGAATACTCATGGAGATAAGGCCTTTCTCCTTAAAACCACTGTTAAAATATACCTGCATTTTCATGTGGAGCAGGACAAATACCACTGAAGTCAGACTGATTTGTTGCTTTTTTAGCATCAGTTCTTTGAAAACTGAATTGAATGATTTCTCTAATGTCTTTGCAATGGAAATGCCTGACTAGGCTGTCTTTCATATTGTCAGTTGTCATTGCTTGCAGCGTACTGCTGTGAACTCAACAATGTTTGCCAGTGTCTGTGGAGGAAGCTGAGAGGCTGGAGACAGTCTTAGGTGTTTGGTTAAGTGCGACGGCTTGTCTTGAACTTCACATATCTTTATATTTGGTACCTTTATTCTGAAAAGAGATTCTTCATCCTGGATGATATTCAGCATAGGTTGATTGTGTGAATCAAGTCTTAGTTACTGTTATGATCAAAGTATAAATGACAGGATTTTGAGTTATGCTTATGCATTATAATCCTCTTGGATAGTAGAGCGCATTTCTTCAGAGGTAAGTATGAGAAATCAAGGTTCTGGATGTATAGAGTGTCTCTGAGCACTACTGCCTTTCTTGCTGCAGTGGGACAGGAAACCATGCTAGGAAAGACCACCTGGTACTGAGCAGAAAAACATTTCTCTGCACACAGAGAATCCATGGATGTCCTGTGATTTAGATAGCTTCCAATGCTATTTACTAACTGTAGAACTGAGAATACCACTAAAACCCACAGCATCTTTGAAAATACTTTAATATTTTGCCACTGAATATAGAATCATACCATAAATTGGGTCAGATGGGACCTGTGGAGATTTTCTAGACCAATCTCCTGCTCCATGCAGGATTAACTTCAAAGTCAGATGAAGTTTTTAGAACCTTGTTCAACTGAATTGTAAAAACCTCCTAGGAGAGAGAATCTCTAACCCCATTGGACAACCTCTTTCAATGATTGACAACTCTTGTGATTTTCTTTTTTTCTTAGGTGCAATACAATCCCTTAACTGTTGCATTTTTTGTTTATTACCTGTGCATCTTGAAGAAAATTCTGTCTTTGTGTTTCTTATAGCTAAACTTTAAATAGCTGAGGAATGCAAGTAGTGCCCCTCTTCTCACATCCTTCCCTATCCCAGCCTTCTTTAGCCTAAACAAACCTATCTTCCTTAGCTTCTCCTTGTATATTGTGTGTTTTATTGCCTGACTGTCTTGTTTGGCCTCTGTTGTATTCTCTCCTGTTTGTTTGTAACTTTAGGATTGGAGGGAACCTAAGCCTTCTATAAGAGTTACACATTTTAAAGTTACATGGGATACAGGTATCAGAACAACAAATCTATAAAATTAATTGTCACTGTTTTTTAGTAAGCAGTTGTATTCCCAGCACAGCCAATGCTTAATCAAGTGCCTAGATTTAGTCTTTGTATTGGCATGTGAAGTTAAAATACCAGATAAAAATCACCATTCTTCATTCACCAAAATGGGAAATATTTTTGACTAAAAAAATTTTGAATTTTTTTTTTCCAAAGTATTATTCCATTTACATTTTTAGACAGCTAAAAAGACAATTTCTTCAAGGAAAATAACCAATATGAATGTTAGTATTTAATATTGAAGGGCATGAAAAATAAAGTATATGTGTTATAGACCTGGCATGACATGCAGTGAACACTGGTGACAAACTCTGTTTCCTTGTGCTTTATAACTCCAGGATTTTAAAGATCTGTTGAGTGGCTAACATGCAGTTTTGCCATTTTGAATACCCTCTGTTTTTCTGTAGTAATCAAACATTCTTTATTTCACTGAACTCTTTGCAAGTGCAAAGCATTGATGAATGCTAATCATTTGCAATACTGGGGTCCAAGGTATGAGCTAAATGCTGCATCCTTTTGGTGAGATGACCCATTTTTTGGTGAAGATAATTCAGACATGACTCCCAAATTATTTTTATGAAAATAATTTCCTTTGTGCATTTTTTGTACAATTTTTTAAATATGTAAGATAGTCTCAATTTCACTTACGAACGGATTATGAAAGTTATTAAAATTACTTATTTTTCACTATATATCCTTCACCATTAGGGAAAGTAAGAAAGATATATATTACTTCCTTTGATATTTATTTGTTTATCTTACTAAAAATTTCCACTACTTGCTTTCAAAATGGAAGTGACTCTTTCTTTATTTGTGTTTTTTTTTTCCTATCCTTTCTTTCTTGCTTTCGCGGATATGAACTCCAGGAGGACAAAGTGGTTAGAGCCTTTTTTCTGTTTAAAGATCTTTTATTTTATGATAGACTTATTTCCTGCCCTACATTTGCTCTCATTTACCCAGGTGTAATTCCTACTGAAGGCAAGGGGAATTACTGTCATTAAAATGAAAGCAATGCTTGGCATAAAAGGCTGACCTGTTTTTCAAATAGCTTACTAATGATCTGTGAGTTGTTGTGAACAGTATGCATGATCTCCCTCTCTGTTTGCAGCTTTTGTGAGCATGTCCCTGCCTTTCAATTGCTTTTGCAATATGATATGTGCACCCCTTAAAAAAGTTGTGTCATTTGTGTCATAGGAGTTTCTTTGATACAATTCATTTGTATTATTGTAGAAGTGGCATAAAGTGATCATAATGATTTTTCCAGTCTGTATCACTGATATTATGCTCTCAACATTTTAGGTTGTAATTTTTTTGGCATGGTAGTTCAGTTCTGATTTTCAATGACAATACAATTAGATACTAGTAAATATTAAGAAAACATATTTATCCTAAACGTTTAGGAATACACCAGCAATGTCATAGAATTATCCACTAATATAAATTATTTTCTACACTGGTTTGTAGGCTTTCCTAAAATGTAGTGCACATATTGTATTCAGCATTATGTTGAAATAATGTGAAATGTTATGCATGTCACTGACATTCTCTTTGTCTTGATAATATTACATGTACAGTAAATATTTTAGTATTTTATTTTAAAATTATTTTAAAATGGTAGTATAAATCTGAATTTGGGAATAAGCCTGGGTATGCTTCAATATTTTACCAAATTAGTGTAATTTTTTTTAAGG